>JAEIIG010003706.1:0-60263 GCA_018904695.1 Drosophila parvula
AATGGTTCACTCACTCTGTGGCTGAAGTAAAAACGGCGTTTCTTAATTTCTTCGATGCGGTGATTAGAAAAGTCATACACACAAAAAAAAAAACACACACACACAGCTGAACAATTGTTGTTCGGAACCACAGAAACAAAAACACAAAATAAACCAATTAGCTGACTCTCTCGCTTTAGGCTCTCCACATTTCTCCTTCTTCCTTTTTTCGGTTAAGCGATCATTTCCTTTTGTTGCGCCTTTGTGCACACGGAAGAAGCAAAGCAAACAGCGACAACCAAGCGAAACCGTACGGGACTTTTATCGATCAACGGCACTTTCTTTTGGTAATCTTTTCCACTTACACATTTATGTGTACTTAGTTTGTACCTTTCAACTAAAAAAAAACTAAAATAAAAACTAGAAACCCTTATTTTCGCACTTTCCTCGATCCCGTCGCACTTTTTTCGTTGCCGTAGTACGCGCGCTTCCGACCGATCACGATCCGACTTCGCCGCAAACTGAAAATGTCGGGAGAGGCGGTCCAATACACACAGGGAATGGCAACTTCTTGGAAGGCGAAGTTAAACGGGAAATAATTGGAAAGTGGGAGGTGGCGAGGTCCAGTAAGCGATGCTCTTGTACGACAGTTGGTAGCCGATATTAGAGCCCGCAAACATCCACTTCCACACCAGAGAAAATATTCCCCCAAGTAAGGAGGGGCTCGTATGGAACCAGGATCAGCTTCGTTTATATATATATATTTTTTAGGAAGGGGACTTAACACTCATCCTTTTAGTTTCCGATGACAACACAAAAATTGTATTTTTCCGATTTCCAATTAAAACTATTCTGCTTCCCTTTTTTTTACTCCGCCGATCACGTCCGATCTCTTAGGGTAACATATTTTCGAAAAACATATTTTCGAAATATAATTTTTTCGATTTTTTACATAATATTTTTTTGGACAACTAAACGTCTAACAAGCGTTTAACTAGCCAAAATAACTGCTGGTTTGGTTTTTATTACGCTATTATACCTGCATAGTACGTATATCATTTTGGAAAACTAATCTGAAAATTACAAATTTTGTATAGTTCTTTATTCCCTATTTTAATATCCGATATCCTGTCTGTGTTTTTTAACTCCCAAAGTTTCTAATCGGCTGACCCCCACTGTGGGCATATACATAGTTGCTCGAATGTGTGGCGGCGTTAAGTAAAACGGTCAGGACCTCACCTTTCCTTTGGTGACCCACTGCCCCCCTCTGACCCTGTACGCTGTCCTGTCACGAGAGTGTGTGTATGTGTGTGTTTGGGTTGCGTTTGACTGTGTGTGAGTAAGTGTGTATTGCGGCTGTCTCGTTGATTATGCGCTGATAACAAATTATTCACTTGGGAGCACACTTCAGCCGACTTTGGCAAACACACACTCGCACTCAAACAAACACCCGCACAATCGCACAGGAGACGCGTGGGTTTTGCCTGGATTACATGGGACCATTGGCTTGGGATGTCCTGGGAGCCGTTGTATGTACACACGCCCTCCCTCCCGCCTTAAGGCCTCCTCTACCCATCCTACCCGCACCCATGAGGCCCGACGCCCCTGCTGCATGACCTGCGTGCCGAAAATTAATGAAAAGCCACCAGTGCCGCCGCCGACGCTACCTATTTGTGTTTGCTTTTTGTATATTCGATTTTGCTTTTTGTTTTTTGGGAACGGTGACATTGTGATAGTAATCAGCGACTTTTTAGAGGCATTAGGACCGGCATTATGCATACGCAGCGTGGCCGTTGGGAATATGAAAGGACCTCGGTCTCGACAAGGGCGTAAGTGGGCGGCAAATACATCCGTAGATCGCCTGATTACGACACAATCAATATATTGACATATATGAAGGTGTAAACGTAGCACTGTCTGAGAATACAGTTCCTGCATTTTTATAGAGAGCTTAAATTCAAACATACCAGGGGACTGAGTCAAGAAAAATGTACATTAAATAATATCTTTGATTAAAAACAAAAAGAGTTAACAACATGATTCAATTTATGGCTAGATGTATAGGGAGAAGAAGGTTTAAACAAGTATCCCTGGAAAATGTTACTACGATAATCCTATTGAAGTTCACTGCATTTTTACCATCTCAGCTTTAATCGATTTTGGATGAAAATCATATACTGGAACTGTTAAATCCTTTCGAGGCGGAGCTTGGGGGCTGTCTCATAAAAATAACAATTCCAAAATCAAACGCTGGCGGAAATAGACAGCACAACTTCCGGGCCGAGTGTCGCTGATGGGCCAATAAAAAGGACACAACTGGACAAACGCCCCCCAGAGGCTGCTCCCACCTCATCCTCATCCTCATCCTTTCGGCCATCCCACCCACTGTTGTTTTATTATGCGAAACAAGCGAAGGAACAAACAAGAGGAATGCCAGCAAATTCGTGTTTAAAAAAATAACAACTACACAGCATCGGGGGGGCCGGATGTGGGCGGTGCAGGCGTGGCAGCTGCGACAGTCGTAGAAGGAGTGGCCATTTATCTTAATCTACCTTTTAACTTATCTCGTTGCCTGGGCTTGAACTTCTTTTCCTTAGTCGAATCCGGAATCCGGCCATCCCGCAGAGCTCTGTTCTTTTCTGCTGGCGGCTATCTTTGCTTTTGTTGCAACAAAAATCAATTAATTATTTATCACTTAAACTCTCCGCCACTTGTCATTATGTCATTGTTTACTCATTGCCGGGGGGGCCACGAGGGAAATGAAGGAAGACTCAGAGAGAAGCCCAGAGAGACAGAGAGAGCAAGGGAAATCCGGGGCTACTACGACGAGAAAACGAGCCCGGGCCTTCCTCGACTTTATCAATACTCAATTGAGATGGGGGGCGCCGAATGGATTGGTGGATGGTGCCATTTCTGGGTTGGGATCGGACCGGGGCATTAGCTGACCCCATTGATGTTTGTGCGCTTAACTTCTTGCCGGCAGTTTGTCTCAGCGGGCCTCTGTCGTGGCTGAGAATCTTCGAGCGCCATCGCCGTTTCTCCTCCTATTTTATTTTACTTAATACTTATGCTGGCGTTTTTTTTTTTTTGTTGCTCTCCTCCTTGGAGTCTGGCAGTGTCGACGCTTTGGCCTTTTGCAACAATCGAAATCCCCAATTGACAAAAAGAAAACCAATTTAGCAGACAACGACAACTGTTGTGGTTGTGTTGGCTCCGACTCGAGTCCTCATTCCCAGCTGTGATAAATTCATCAGGTGAATGCCGAGGCATGGCGCAAATATGCTGCTCCACTGAGCCGCTGTCCTATCCTGTCCTGTCCCACCCCTCCCGAAGCTGCTGCTGGAGGAGGTCCTTGATGTGGCTGACTTCGGTGTGCGGCTTGGCTGTCGCCGCATCAAACGACAATTGAATTTGCCATGTTGAAAACTTGGTCGGCCACCGCCACAATATCGACTCAAGGCTCACAAGGTCCCCCGATCTCCCAGTGCAGGTGCACTCAGAAAAATGATCAAGGAAACATTCCTAATAAGAGTATTTTTTATACCACTTAAACTGTTTTTTATTTAATTTTTATTTTTAATTAGTATTAATATTGAAATATATTTTATATTCTGAAATTATTGCTCTATCTCTTAATATATATAATTTCGACAATACACATTATATTTTTCGATTTATTTATAATTTTTAGTGCTACTTTTTCTTAGTGCACATTCTAAAAACCGAGGCAGGAACAGTAGTAGCCAGGACATGCAGCATTCCACATGCCTTGCCGCAAATTCCTTGGCCATTCGTTGTTATTTATTTAGTTTTGTTAGCCGTTGGCATGCCTTCAATTAATGTCAATTCGTTTTTAAGTAAGATATCGATAGCAGGAGGAGCAGGCTGCCCGAACAGGATCTCCGGCTCTCTGAGACTCAAAGAACGGTACGCATCAGGCGAAATGAAAACGTATGGGCCGGGCGGCAATTTGTCTATATTTGGGGCCCGCCCCCACTAATATACCCAATAAGGGCATAAGGTGCCCAGCTGGTCCCACAGCCAGGTGATCAGGCTCCATCATAAGGACAGTTGATGTGTGGATATAAACTTAATACTAATGCCTTGTCCTCGTCATCGTCGGGGACTCAACTCTACTCGTCTAATGGCAGGAAGGGTAGCAAAAATATTTTCCATTATATTTGAATGCAATAAATTACCTGTAAAGGCAACGGCAAAAACCACACGCACACACACACACACACAGCTACGTGGGGATATGGGCCACAGGATATGGGGTAAGGAATAAGGGTTCGGGGGCCAGATGTACGCACATTAATTTACTTTTGTTGTCACTTTGCCAGTGGGCCGCATTCGAAGTGCGCTGCCGGCATGGAAATAAAACAAATACAAATGACAAAGCGGAGACAGAGACAGAGACAGAGACAGAGATAGAGAGAGAGACGGATAGAGGCTCCTTGGTCTCGACTGGATATGTAAATGTGTAGCGCACACATTTCGGGTCGAGTGTAATGGAATTGTATGACATTACTTTTAATTAAAAGCGCACAACATTTTTGGCCAGCCAGTTGAGTGCCAGGCTTTCAGTCCCTGTCGCTCCCGGTGAAAAGGCTTTCCTCTCTCACTCTCTTTTGGCAGCTAGGTGTGAAGTGTTTTCCATTTGGGACAATGGACAGCGGACAGCGGACTGCGGACTGCAGGACGGCAGGACACAAAGGGTTAAGCCGGCCTAGCACTCATTGTTAGACAGCTGCCAAGTCATAAAGACGCTCGACACTCGGTACACTGGAGCAACCAATGTATTTATCAATCGCATTAAATCTGAGAGCAGCAGCGGAAATTGCATGCAATTCAATTGCAATCAAGGAAAATGGTCAAATCTTGAAAAAGAAACTAGAATATGGGGTCCCATCCAGTGCCCGTCCTTTCTCTCCTCGAATTGAACACAATTACAAGTGGAGCTTGCATCAAGCAGTTGGAAACGGATGGCAGATAAATCAGGAGTTTAGCGGATAAAACAGCTCAAGGATGCGGCGAATGTGTGCCCTATCTCATTTATAAATGGGACAAATTCCCACTCGAAGAAAATATGGTTTCTACGTTGTATGAGTGCTGCCCAAAATCAGTTTCTACACTACCAAAAAAAAAAAAACGATATAGCTTGTAACACTTTAATAATTATTGATCTATAACTTGCAAAGATAAATTGTTGTCACACACACATTCTGGATTTTCCCAATTTTATATTTAATTCCCTGCCAGGAAGTTTTGATTAGTGAATCTAATAGCATTCCTATTTTTTTTTTTCGAGTGGAATTAAATGGCAAAATGGACTTTGTCAAAGGTTTACAGACACATTTCGTACATTTGTAAGTATATTACTTGCTGAATCTGAAAGAGCAGAAACGAAAAGTGCAATAAGACACGGGACTTGTGAGTGCTGAAAAACAAAAGTACATTTAGAGGCGAATGGAATGGAATCCTTTCATTCCATCCCATTCAGATCTGCGCCCTCTGATTCTGTGGTTTAAATAAAAACAATATCGAATTGCTGCCCCGCGCAAACACACTCGCACACTTTATGGGGGCCGCGTAAAAACCCAAAATTGCAAATAATGCGAATCACGTGGCTCACTGTGACCCAACAACGCACAAAAAACAGTGGGGAGTGTGTTTTTTTTTTTTTTTGTGGGGTCGTGGTGGCTTAGGGGTTGGACTGCTGCTAGGCCGGTAGGTTGGGAGCTTCAAGTACAAAGAGTGCAAAGAGCAGGGATCCTATCGCACAATCAACCATTACCGAACGCGATTCGAGTTGGGCACGAGAGCATTTCGATTCGCAGGCAAATCATAAAAACGAATGAGTAAAATCAAATGGAAAATCAATGAAGCCAGCCATCAATTGCGTTCTCAGGGGGAGGGGAGGAGGTTTTTGGGCCGCGTCACCCGCGGTTTGCATAAATTCTCTTCCATTCCATTCCGCCGCGGGGCCAAAAAGGATACAGGATACGCGGTAGGGCATGTATAGCCTGTAATGCAGCGGCCCCTGGAATTATTATTTTTATTTCGAAACGTTTTCCGAACGCTTTTAATTGGGCTGCATGGGCATGGCATCATCGCATCAGCTTCGGGTATTTTATGCAAAATCAACAATGGCGTTGCCACAATCGCGGCATGGGGGAGAAAAACATTTTCCCCAAGTGGATGCTAGATGGGTGGGTGGGTGAATGGTGGTGGGCGGTGTCTGATGCTGGCTCGCTTTCCCATTCGACCGCTGAACCCAAAATAATTAAAAGTATTTGGCGTCTGTAAAGTAATTTTTAATTAAGTTGAAGTGCGCCGAAAGTGCGTGGAGGTTGGTATTTTGGGGGCTGGCGCACGCTGCTGTCGTAGGTTGCTTATTACCGTGCATAAACATAAACAATTTTGGAAATTAAATGATAATTTTGGAATATTTACATAATTTTATGCATTATCTCAACAGCGGCGGGAGCAGAGGTGGAAATATGCCACCGTGTTAGTTGCCTTGCTTTGTCCAGGCTTTCATTTTCACACCCGCCAAATAGAGATAAATGTCAGCGGATTGGGAGTCAGGTGGAGTTTTAGATTTGGACTTGCGTCTCGACGTTTTCTTTTGTCAGCTCCTATCGCTTTCCTTCTTGGCAAATATTTGGCTTATGAAATTTCATTGTTCTTGGCAAGGTCCGAGAACGTTGCTCTAATCTCAATCCAAGTGATTGCTATCATCAGCCACCAAATTGATTTTAGTTTCATTTACGTTTCCTGCCATCTCCAGGATGCGCTGCGAGTGTCCTGCCTCCGTTGCATTTGGCAGGACTGCCGCATAAATATTTATGACGAGCCAGGGGGCGTGGTGTTTTAGCCTCGTTTTTGGATGCCGGCCAAGAGCAATGAAATTCTATTTGCGACCCTTGCAAAATGGATGTTTTTTTTTTTCTCTGCTCTTTCCGGGCCCAAGTTTTAATTAAGTGCAATTTGGAGGGCGTAGCACTTTTTATTGAGAGCGGGGATCCCGAAGTGATGGCCAATTACCAGTGTTGAATATCCACGAATATCTCGTGAGATATATCTGTTGAAAAATGTAATACCCTGTTCACATTAGGCGCTGACTGCCCTCTATCTCCCCCTTTCTGGAAGCGCGAAAACTTAATTAGCAAACATTTTTAATGGCACCAGCAGTAGCAGTAGCCGAAATTTTAATGTTCGTGGCAATTTGGTTATAAATTACAACTATTATTTTAATATTTTCACACACTTTTGCTGGCCTGCCCGGCGCGTAGAGTGGATGGCGAAGAACGTGGGGCTGAAAATGGGAAAATGGTAAAACCGGGAACAGGGAAAGCGAGTGTCTGGTTGTAAGTAACATTATTTGCACCTCCATGAAACTCACAAGCAGCCGGCAATTATTGAAATAAATTTACGAGCCTGAAACAAATTATGGCGAGGAAATGGAACAATCCCCCGACCTCAGAGAAGGCGGCTAATGAGAGCCGGCAAAGTGAAATGAAGGAGCTGTGCGGCGTGGAGTTGGGGGCCTGAAGAGGTTGCCACATTGTTATGAAACTTTGCATATGAATGATAATAAAAAGGGGTGACTCGAGGAAGAATACATTAATATGCTGCATAATTATGCGATAACCCGGCCAGGCGGCAAGAGCGGCGGGCGAGACTCACTCCATCACCATCTCCATCTCCATTCGTGTCTCCGTCTGCCTCTCGCTCGGAATATGGCATAACATAACATAACGCTACAACAACGTTAACGCTAATGATGCCGACAGCACCAGCAGAGGTGTGTGCCAGGTGTGCGTGCCGGTGTGCACGAGTGGGTGTAAGTATTGGGTGTTACATGCTGCCAAGTACTCCCCAAAGTGCCCCTAAATGCAAGAAATGACAGTCATTTCATATTTGTTGTCCTCCAAGGGCCGCACACTCTCTTCCGTTCACCTTCACCGCTCGCTTCTGGTCTAAGGATCTCGTGTCATTAAATTAAATACTTCACTGGAGAATTAAATGCAGTAAAAAGTGGGCGTGACCCGCAGCCGCTCCCCCGCTACCCCGCTACCCCGCTACCCGCCCTGTCCCTGCAAACACACCTTCGCCATCGGCACTTCAGCATTAGATGGGGGTTAAATAGGACACACAACAAGTCCTTGCAAATACCTGGGGCGTTGCTCCGGCTGACAACTGTAAAATAAAGCTAATAATAAGTTAAAAGCTGAAAGTGCTTTCTGTATTACGATTATTACGGATTGCCCTGCTCTCTGACTGGGAATACGACCCTCTCTACCCGTCCGAGGATTTGCTGGCCGAGCTGTGCGATGACAGTAATAAATACATAAACTGCAAATGCCGAACAACAGTGCAAACGGGTGCCAGCTGCAGGCGCATTAAGCCATCCCGCACTCCATTAGATGGCTCGGGGATTCCCGTCCCCAAAAGAGAGCCGGGTCGTAAAGAATTGTGAAGGTATATTAGCCGGTCGTGCTTTAAGCCATCTCACCTGGGCGAGTTGAACCCACAAACGCAGAACTCACACGACTGGCATATTGAAGGGCAAACGGATTTTGTGAGTTGAAATATATGACCAGATCTAGGAGTTTCCAGCCCGTTTCAGGGCTTCGTTGAGTTTATGGCTAGATAAGGTACACTTTCTTTATAATTTATCAAATTTAAATATTACTCTGCATCCTTTAAATTTCATCAATCCGGGAATCCGATTATCTGTCCATTTACGTTTTATTAATTTCGGGATAGAAGTATTTTCCAGGCAAGCACTGCCCTGTATTTTGATATTTGGCCACGGGATATATATGCGGGCTTGCATCCATCCATCGAAGCATCCATCGCTGATGCGGTCGCATTCACATTCACATTTCCATTCCCATTGCCATTTGATTCAACTAGCAATCGAATTGCCTTTGGCCGGAAATTGCATGAGCCCGATTGCTATAATTAAAACTAAGTAGCGTTGATTTAGCCAAGATGTTCCACTGAGGTTTGGCGGTTTGGCCGGATCCGAAAGTGAATCCGCTCGCCAGCCTGACTTCGCTATACTTGTCTTGTCTTGAGCAGGCGGCGATGCGGTTTTGTTAAAATTACATTTGCTAAAGTTTTATCGCAGCTGCGGCAGTGGCGAAGGCAGTGCCATGATATCAGCGCCGTAATTAATTGCGGCCGCTGCATTTCAGGGTGGCCATGGCAATTGTGGCGTGCAAATTAAAAGCCAGCAGGCAAAGGCTTGTTCTTGTTCTGCGAAAAAGTTGAGGAAAACAAACACTTTGAAACCAGAGGAAAAACAAAACCCTGGAAAAACCACAAACAAAAAAAAAAACCCACAGCCAATAATAGCGGGGAAAAGGTTGTGGGGCAGCAGGCAGCAGGCAGGAAAAATAAACAGCAACAGGAGAAGTGGTAAATGGGAAAAAGGGAAAAGCATTGGCGATGGCAGCTGTAACCAGATCCAGAACCATCGATGGAAGACGAATAAAAATAGGAGTACGTATAATAATAAAACGCGGGCAAACCGCGGAATATCCTGTCGGCAATTTACGGTTGGCCCAAGCGAAATACAACAACCAGATCGAGCACTGAGCAAAACCGGGTAAACTACCTATTTCCCTATCTAAACCTGTACGTAAATTATTATTAATATTCGAGGATATATAGAATAGAATTATTTTTGTACAATTGAAATTGCAATAGATTTGAGATATTAGCTTACAAAAATTATTCTCACTGTGCTTGGCCGCGGGCCCAGCGAAATGTCTTCGATTTCAAAGTGCTGCTCGTGCTGTGGTTGCTGCAGCCGCTAATGGTGGTGCGGTATGGAGCGGCGGCTGTACGAGTGTTGCCGCTGACAACAACAATTCGGCAGAGGCGACGCGCTGCCGCAGCAACGGGGACAGAGAACGGAGGACGAAGGACGAAGGACGAAGGACTAGAACTCGAGAGGACAAAGCAGCCTAAAAGTGTCGCTGCAAATTGAGTGGGAAAGGCAACAAATCACATCAAAAACATATTTGAATATTTGCCGTCACTTAGCTTTCAGTGGGGCCAGGCCAGTGTTTGAGACTGACTGGGTGTGGGTGTGAGTGTGGGTGTGGGTGTGGGTGTCGGCGCGGGTGCGGTGCTGAGTATCTGTGTTTGAATCCGCGCTCGTGTGAGTGTGCCTTGGGTCGTGTTGCTTGGTGTCGATGTCGCTGCCAGTGTTTGACTAAGCGCCATGGAGGCGCAGTCAATGAAATCGACACTTTTCCAGCATGCAAGTGCCGAAGAAGCTTTCGATGATGGCTACACAGTGAGAAAAATATGAAGAACAAGCCTAATACTAAGCTGAGCATTGCAAACTCTTTCTTGGTGTGCCTACTAATATTAATACTTAGAAAATTAATATAAATTTAAAATGGAATTCCCATAAAATCTTTTTAAGGGTTAGCGCAGTTCAAAGAACAACTTTAAAATAAATGACAAATTAGATATTAGTGAAGTATTTAAAAACATTTCAAATGTTTGATACCTTTCACTTATCCTTCAGTTATTTACGTTTCTTGTAAGCGAATACTTTTTTTTTCTGTGCATTCACCGACAAGTGCTGACTGATAAAGAGGTTAAATCTGTACAGTTTACTTTCGTCCGTGGATGTCTCTCGTTTTTCGGTAAGCAAAGCTTAACGGTTAGCTGACACTTTGCATACAGAGGGTTGGCAGAGAGTGGTAGCAACGGGCTGGATTGGGCTGAAAGCGGGGGGGTTGGCGCCAGGGCCTATCCACCTGCCACGAAATAGGTCTCTGTCCGCGCGCGTGTGTGTGTGTGTGCGTGCGAGTGCGATGTTTACATGTGTATTGTAAGTAAAATGCCTGAGGCTAAAGTGTACATTACGAAGTTTTAAATTACACAGAAATGTACATACAAGCACACAATGTACAAAAGTCGAGCGACAGAGAGAGAAGGAGCAAGCAACAAGGAGGGGGGAAAGGGAGATGGAACCGCAAGGATATGCGGTGGCCTGTGCGCGTCATTCTTCGCTACCTCGACGCTCCTTTTACTTATATCCATGTGAATGCACAAAAATTATATACGAAACTCTAATCAAATATATTCCGAGTAAATTCATAAACTATCAAAATAATACATCAGGTTTCTTGCTCATCAAACATTTTTATATTTTTCTATTTAACTTTAAAATATAATAATTTTCTTATATATATTAAATATTATAATATTCTTCTGAGTGTAACTGTGTACTTACGAACTCAGTTGGTAATGGAATGAAATGGGGGGTTCGGTGGCAGTGGGCGACAAAAAGGGGCCAAGTGAGTCCTGCGGGTGTTGTATCAATGGCAACTCCGGGATTGGCGGCTGCACGTGTCAAAATTTGCGCAAAGGATATACAAAGTAACTCATGCTAATTTCGCCATTGTTGGCGAGTGATGAGGGGTGGAAATGAAAGAAAATGGGCGGGTTGGCGGGGGGTTAGGGTTTAGAAGAAAATACACCGCCATCGATTTGTGTTCGTGTCTGTGTGTGCGCTGCTTTTGTGGAAATTATAAAGCGGTGTGAGCCTGGTGTAATGGATAATGGTTAAGTGGAGTGGAATTGTAATTTCTATTAAAACGGAACGCAAAGTTCCTTATCTGGGAACCAAAGTGCCGAGAGAGGTTTTCCATTAAACAGACGACGCTGCCAGATCTAGCCAGGGTGTCAGTCACTATTAGAGAAAAGTGTGCTCGCAAATTCCATTTCGATATGCGTTGTTCCTCTGTCATTACGGGATGTTATCTGTTCTGGGAGTACAGAGGCAACATCACCACAGGATCGACCCCGTTGGCATCCCTTTGGGTCAGCCGGGCACCGGCTTTAGCCTTAATTTAAGCTAAGCAAGCACATTGACAACCGAAAATGGTCCACACTACACTGAAAATTAAAACGATACACTTTGCTTATCCTAAAAGAGTTATACAAAAAAATGTTAAGGAGCCCATAAAAGTAGGAGTATAAGGCATGGAAGCTATTTAACTTCTCATAAGAGAAGATACAACTTAAGTACTTATTTTACACTCATCAAATTCGATGAATTTTTCTTTAAAAAATTAATTTAAAATAATTGTTACGTATGTTAAGTTGTAAAATGTTATGTTTCCCACAGTGCAGGCTTTGCATATTTGCATGTAAATACGTGAAGCCCTCACATTTAGAGCTGCACACACACACAGACACAAATTTGCCATTGCAGTTCTCGGAGAAAATAGCAATTTCGGTTTTATTTTATCTTAATTGGGAAGCTGACTTGTAGATACGGCTCTGACAGCAAATAGCAGCCAGGCAACTGCTAATTGACTGGCCTATGTCGAGACCTGTGACTTTCGAAGGTTGCCAATCAATCTGCTCCCCCTTTGTCACCTGTTTTAGGTAAATACAATTTGCGGTCAGATTACGTAGGCTACGGCAAGCTGACCTTACATAACTGCCCTTTTTAAATGCCAAATGACACTGGGAACTGAAACACAGTTGGCGTTCCTCAAGCCTCCACATTGTCAAATAATTACGCCTGGCAAGCGCTAATAATTAAGCCCGATTGCAGATGAAAATTATTGGGGAGCACGAACATTCCATACGTTGGCATTTGATGGCAATTTGAACCCCAAGAAATTTCCACTGGCAACAGCTGCTAACGTCTGGCAATGGCAATTGCATCGGGGGGCGCAGCATACCCGTGACCCCGTTTTTTGGCAATTCATTTCCATTATCATTATCAAAAACTTTTCTGCTTTTCTCTGCTGCCCGAGATGGGATTGTGTACCTTCTACAAGAGATTCGGAGCGGGCATTCGCGTTCAGTGTATTCCATTTAAGGAGCACCAAAGGCGGTTTGTTGTAAGTAAACTTTATATGAAACTAAATTGTTGGTATTTAAATCTAGTAAATACCATTGAAAAGCATAAAATATATGTGCCTAGTTACGTAGAAATAAATTAAAAAGGAAGGTTAACACAATTAGTATTATACACAATTCTAGCATTAATTCGATTTTTGATTTAATTATTATAATGTAACAAATTAAACTGAAATAACATGTCCTAGGAAAATTCCTTAGTTACTGATATATTTAACATTGTTTTCATTTCTCCTTTCATGTTTCATTTAAAATTCAATTCCCAAGTGTGAAGATGGACCTTTTGGTACTTTTCAGTCGATTCTCCGGTTCAAATTCCCTCATTTGTTTTTCCTTTCTCCCATGACGTTTGGGTGTGATTTAGGCGACCTTGTGATGGGGGTGTGTGTTTCAATGGGTGGGTGTGCGTGTGTGTGTGTGTGCATCTGCGAGTGTCTTAGATGGCAGCATCATCATCAGGAGCAGCGGCACTGACGGTAGCAACCGCCGCACATCTTAAAAAAGCAATTACATTAAAAAGGATATGCTTGAGGCAGCCCTTTTTGCTCCTTTCCTGACTGGCTGGCTGCTCACATTACATATACGTAATCGCAATGGCCGCTTACGTGCCGCCGCTGCAGGACGATGTCTCTCTCTCTCTGCCTCGCCCCGTCTCCCCAATCGGGTCCTGGCCTCTCTACCGAGCGAGTGTGTCTCTTAAATGTTCATTAAATTGGATTTTTAGTGCGCATCGTAAAAAATTCAAAGCGTCCATTTAATTCGCCCGCCAACAGCCATAACAACAGCAGGACTGCTCCTGGCCGGGCCAAAAACTTGGGCAGAAGGTGCCTGTTCCGGTGCCGCTTGGTCAGCACTTCAATTCCGGAGGGATCGTAAAAGCGCTCCAGTCGCAAGTCGTGTGAGTGGTACCGAATGCTCGAAGACGTCGATTCAAATTGAAATATTTTGCAATCCTATTGATTTTCCCCTTAATGATCCGCTGCATCTTAAATGGTCAATGCAGCACAAGTGCAGGGCATGACGGAGGGTGGCAGCTCTACTCTACTTCCCAACCAAACCGCCTGTCATTATGTTGGGGCTACGGACTCTTTTTCCTTTTTTTTCTTTCTTAACTTGGCGAGCGTAGTGGAAAAACCTTTTTACGGCAAATTGTGCTGCATTTTAAGCGGAAATGATGCGCATCCTGCGGCATCACATCCTGGCCACAAAATGGCCACCCCCTGCTCCCCCTTTTGTTTTTCTTTCACCGAAAAATATTTGCATATTCATCTCAAAAACAAAACACCAACTTCCAGCCGGGGAAAGACAAACGGCAAACGGCATGAAAAAAATAAAATAAACATTTGAAAGAAGAAAGCGCCAGCCGCAGCCGCAGCAGCAGCAGCAGCAGGAAGGAGCAAAGTTTAATGCCCAACATGGCCATGACCAGTGCACTGCACACTGCACAAAAAACCAGGGTAGACTTATTAGGTATTTAAGGGAAGACGATGATAACCTTAAAAAGAACTTATACATATATAAACAACAAAGTTTAAAATATGCAAAGGTCCTAGATATTATTACGTACAATGCAAACTAGATTCCTATTGATTTTCGGAATATTAATATTAATAAAATTATTACAAAAGGATAAACAAAAGTATTGTGCATATATAATAATCGAACTGATTTTAATCTTATTATATATGTATGTGTTAACTTAATTCTACTTTGCCATGTGCAATACCTGAACACTTAATGAGTGGTTATTTTAAAAATATAATAAACCGACTAATATAGGCCACAAAACCGTAAATAGATTTGTATAATTACAATCTTTCTTTTAAGTGTGCCACAGTGATAAGGCTGTTGTAGGCAGTGGGTGCCGGAGATCGGTGGGCGTGCCTGCAAGCCATCGCCGGGCCATTAGGGACCGTCTCATGGACGTCACATCGCCATGGAAAACTCCGGCATATTGGCAAACAAAAAAATGCGAAATAATTGACACCAACAGCGACGTCAGACAAGGGGGGTCCTGAGGGATTATCGGTGTTAGATCGGGTCGTTGTACCTAGTTTTTTTTCGGTGCACCGCCGCTGCGTCAGCGGACGATGCGATGTATTTTCTAATTGCCTTATCGCTTTCAGCGTTGACGGGCGCTCGAGCGCAAGGACTCAAAGTCCTTTGACGATGAGTGGACACTTTCGGGGTCCAGCCATGGTAAAAACAAAAAAAAGGGAATGGCACACAGATACAGAGAAGAAGCAGTGTTAATTGCAATTTGCGTTTGTAGTCGTGTATGGTGGACACTTTGAAAAGTGTTTGCATTCCGAAATGGATTTTGGACCTGCGTCTACACAAGAAATATTTCATAAGCGCTGGCCAAAAGGATCAATTAATGTCAACCGCCACGCGAAAGCGAACAAACTGTTTGACATCGAATTTGGTGGATATTCCGGGATCGCGGATTGCAGCTTCCCATTTGCCTAATTGCCAGGGCCAAAAAGAGTCCAGGTAACTTGGCACTTGGGGTTAATGGAAAGCCACGAAGCCAGGAAGGTTGGGCAGTAATAAGTGCGGACAAGTTTTGCGGAAAAGAAAGGAGGACTCACCTCGCATGCAAACTTTCGAGCACTTTGCCGGCTTGAAAGATGAGGCCAAACTTGCGGATATATCCAGCAGGATGTGGAGAGGCGACCCCTTGGCAGAGGCAGGACAGCAAATTTATGGCATTGACCACAGAATGTGTTAGTGAGTCCCAACATGTGAGTGGCACTGCTGCTGCTGCTGCTGCTGCTCCTGCTGCAGCTGAAAGTTCACTTTGTAAGTAACTTTTGGGCAAAGTCTAGCAAGTGCGCCACTAAATAAAAATTTATGGGTACTGGGGACAGGGGAAGCTGAACAGGAAGCAAGGTGGGCAGGACTATTGCCCAGACACTTGACCACTTCCACACTTATGCAATTATGAAATTGCCATAGAAAGTGACACTTTTATTCGTCATCCTGCTGGCATTGTCCTGTGCCGTTGCCCTTGCCTTTGAAGAAAATGAAGAAAATTGCGCAACGGAAACTCTTAACAAAGTCATTTGGTCCAGATGCTGCCAGTTAAGTTAGTGAGAGCGCTCTAGACCATTTCCCCCTATCCCCCTTGTTTTCTCCGACAAACATCAGCCGATTTTCCGAGTAACAACGGAGTTTCCCGAGCTGGCTTGGCAAAACACATGTGGTTAAGGCTTGCCAAGTGGACTGCGAAGGGTTAAGCAAGCGGCCTGGAATTTCGGACAAAGTGTGCTACTTAAGGGCCGGCAGATGGATCCACCCCCGACACACACACACACACACACACGCACTCCGGTCACTTACTGTAATTGTCTCTGCCCCAGCGGGAAACTAAGGCGGCGCAAATTAAGTGCAGAAAGCGATTACTGAACAAAGCGTGCGCACAGAAAGAAAAACCTCATCAATCTTCGCTAAACATCATTAAATTGGTTAAAATTTCAATTTTCTTTGTATTTTAATATATTTCTTATATTTCTTGTAATAGTTTTAAATACAGTGTAAAGTAGAGCTTGCTTCAAAGAAAGAGTGACTTTCCCTAAGGTAAGGAGAAAAGTCTATATTTTTTGTAACATTCAAATAATCGGTTTTTAAAGTTGAACTTAATAAGGAAGTCGTCGTTAAATTAGGTAAACTGGGCCAGAAATAAATGTATATATTTATTGGGCCAGAAATAAATGTATATATTTATTTCTGGCCCAGTTTACCTAATTTAATGCAAATCATTAGAATAAGAAGCTAATCTGGCAACGTCTTTTCTCTAAGTGGAATATTGAGAGAGCGAGGCTAAAGCTTCCCAAGTGTCGCAGTCGAATCGTCAGGGTCAAGGCGCAGCGTTTGATGAACTTGTGGGAAGACTCCTTGACAGGATGGGTGGTTCAGCTCGAGGATGGTGGCTCTATCACCATAACTTTGGCACAATATGCTGTCCAAGTTTTGCAGCCGAACTTCGTCTGAATTTCTCCAAGACATTTACTTATCTGGTCGGACACGTGGCCAGCAATTGTCTTTGGCAATTGTCGCAAGCGGGGAACACTGCGAAGCCAGAGTAAACTATTGTTGAGTTTTCAACTCGTTCTCCTTTTACTTCAGCAGGGCGCAATAAATTTTCCGCAGTTTGCTTTCAATTTGTTGATTCTGTTTCTGCATTGCCGTCAACGCAGGAATTTTCATTGCACGTCTCTTCGTTTTTGGCAGCCCAAAACTCTTCGCCATCTCTGAGACATAACTATTCATTTGTTTTATTTATTTTCAGAGTTTCTGCTTATCAAATTCAGTTGCCTTTTTGTCTGGGAACTCCTTTAAGGTTTTGATTGTCCTCCACATGCACAAATCTAGAGGCACTTCGGCCATGTCCCCCTCGTTGTTAGTGGCAGAAGGAGAAACTGACTCACAAAAATAAAGGCAAGAATTGGCAGTGCATTTTCATTGCAAACGGAAAAGTGGCTCCGGTGCTTATGTGCTGATGGTAATTCTTCTTAAGCACGCAAAAAAAAATGTATTACAAGAGGCCATTAACATATTTTATTGTTTGGCTCAATAAACAACTAATAAAAATATGTTAACGCTGAAACGATCTAAATATGAACTAAAGAACGGTAGAATTTATGAATGCATAAGTTTAAAAATTGGAGAAAATAGTAGTCTTAAATGTTTAACAACAAATCCATCTAATTATTGATACGAATGTGCATTTTCTTTTGCAGTGAATGTGCACTATAGCGTTTCGGGAAGGAAAGCATGCAGGATCTGCTGCTTTAAGGCACCCCGCTGATGCTCCTTTTGCTGAATACTTAGATGCTGTCGCATCCTGGCATCTTGGCTCATCTTCAGCTCCACTGCCATTTGCGTCTTCATTCGGCAATTTCCACTTGCTGCTCTGGCAAGTTTAGGGCATCGTCTCTTTGGCTACATCTTTTATTGTTTCAAATTTTATTGCTGCATCAGTTTGTGGCAGACACAGATGCAGACGGAGCTGGAGAACGAGCTGACTCTAGCCCAAAAGGGATGTGGGATCCGGGCACTTCCTCTGGTGCATTTTTCTTGATGCCCGGCCAAGTGCTCCACATTCGCCGCTGGTTGGGTCACATTTTATGGCCCGGTCACTTCGCAGTCAGCTGCAAAAGCAGTTTCTAATCTTTTGATTATGTACAATGGACGCAGTCGTGAGAGTTTTGTGCATATGGCATTTGGATTTCGAACTTCTATCTGCCGCCATTTATTTATGGCTCTATCAATAAAGAATATAAATTATGGTTATTGTTGTTTCTCAACTGCCAGTGCACACTGATGCTGTTGTTGCCATCAGCCATCGCGCAAAGGTCAGTCAGCAATTGTTGTTGCTGACGTTGGTGTTCGCAGCTTTATTTGCGCATCTTCTTCATCCCAACGATGTCCTGCCATTGGCCCTGGTTGTGGTGTTGGTATTGGTATTGGGATCCTTCCATGACCACACGTGCAACCGCCAATGTTTGTTCATGTTGCTGCCGTTGCTGCTGCAACATTGCCGTTGCAACGGCAGCATCAGCCTCTTGTTGACTCGGTTTCCGGTACGTATGAAGCGCTTATGCAGCCAGCCTTCGCAGCACCAACATTCCGGGTCTTCCGTCCATACAAAGCGCTTTATGTTTGCCTTTAATTTGCGTTCGGCGCCTTGGCGAATGCAGCGATTTTTCTGTTTGCCGCGAACAATGCCGCTGGGCACAAAGAACGCGCTTTCATAACATCCGTTTGCGATGGTCTGAGAAGTTCATTGATTTAAGCCTTTTGTGTGTCTTACAATTCACAAAAGAACGATTTCGATCTCAATAAATAATGCCAGCAATTAGAAACAATATCAATAAGCGTTTTCGATTCCAAATCACATCAGCAATACTATATTTACAGAGAAGAAGCAGCTAGCAAATAGTGACTATCACTTAGAAGTCGACTCAAACGTAAATGTAATTAGAAAAAAAAAGGCATTTAATCCTTATTGGGTTACGGATTACTGTTTGCCGCCAGACCCAATCTCTTTATCCTTTCATAATTCCCCCTCTGCTTATTTATGTCTCAAGTTATGCCAGGAATTGATTGAAAATCAAACCAAAACCCTCGAACTTTTTGAGCGTGTTTGAGTTATGCTGAATGCATTGTACCATAAATAAAAACACAAACAGTACACACACACACACACACACCAGCACCACCAACACAGCAACACATCAAAGAAAAGGCAGTGGGGCGATCCTTTTGGAATTTCCAACTATAAAATAGAGCATGAGTAAAATGTTTGCAAAAGAAATGTAAAAGCTGGGGGAAAAAAACACAAAAAATTGCATATTAATTATGTTTTTTCTGGCACAGTTCCACTGCCGGGCGGTAAAGAGTTCCGGTGGGAGGAGGGAATGAGCAGGGTGACGAAGGGAGGTATATTTTTTACTTTGAACGTTCGGGGGCCGTGGCAGATGAACAACAGAAACTAGTAAGGGTTGTGTATTGGGGGCGCGCCAAGTGTTTTGCCAGAGAGTAAGTGTGTAAGGTCCTGTACACTATGAAAAAAACACATAAAAGTATATTTTACAACCGAATATTTGTCTGACGTCTGATAAGAACATGTACTAGTTTTCCCCTAAGAAATAATTTTAGAATCTTTAGTCTTAGAAGGCGATCCAGACGGACAAACGGCCTAAATCTGGTCTGGTGATATTAAGAAATATAGGTTTGCTGTAAATGGCTTCAGCGTCTTTGTATTTGACAGGCATTTAAACTAGATCTTCTTGAATAAAAAAAAAACAAATCGATACACTTATTTTAACATAAACTAGACAGTTAATTTCTCAGGCTCTTCTTGGTTCTCTTTTTCGTGAAATTCCATCACCGTTTGGATGTTTAGTTGAGAAATGCGCTCCAGATAGGAAATGTAGTCTACGTCGCTGTCGAGGCCCATGATCTCGCAGTACAACGAACCCATCTTCAGACTGAACCACTCCAGGGCTTCTGGCATTTCGCATTCTTTCGCGTCCGACTCGTCCAAGTAAGTGAGTTTAATCTTTTCGCGGTTTGTTACAAATCGAGTAGCCGCTGTGGGTTTCTTCATGTCTGAGGTCAAAGCCAACATGTCCGTCTTGAGCTTGGCGAGCGTGGCCACCTTGAGCTGTAGCTTTTCCTTTAGGATTTTGAGTACTCTACGACATTGTTGGGTCTGGCCACCGAGTCGCTCCTTCAGCTCCTCAATGTCACCATTGTAGTTCTCAAACTGGGACATAAATTCGCTCACATCCCTGATGGGCAGCACCTGGGGAACGGCCAGTTCGGGAGACCTATTTTTGCAGCTAATAAGCTGTTGAATAAAATCAATATTTTCGTGTTGTGTCATCTTGATGCGCGCAAAATTCAATTTTTAACTTTTACAATATTTGTTAAAACACTTTATAATGTTGTAGGCTCAAAGGGTATCTGAATTTCTGGAATAGAAGTGGTCACGCCTTGACAGCAAACGTATCATTGCCTACTGGCTTTTGTAAATTTGTAAAGATAACTTGTAAGTGACACCGTCGATGGTGTTCTTGAATTTTTTCGCAGTGCAAATATACCTGTGCCTGACTTTTATAAATACACTCACTCACCCTTGCATTGAGCCTGTGTGGATGGGTGTGCGTGTGTGCATCTTTCAAAGGTGTTTGTGTTTAGCCGCATTCTGTTTGTTTACAGTTTTTGCATGGCTTTCAGCACACACACACACACACACCAAAGCAAAAGGCACACCCCACACGCACACGGCAGCTCATTCTCCTCATGTTTGCCATTATCTTACATGGCGCTGAGCTCTCAGCACTTCTTTTTTTTCCCCCCGGCGTTCCGCTTTTCCCTGCTCTCCCGCCCGCCTTTTCCCCCTCTTCGGCAACGGCTGGCAACTAAAAATGGAAAATTGAACAACAACTTCTGCTCGTTTTGCTGCCCGAGCGAGCGGAAGTCCACAGTGCCGGTGCCGGTGCCAGTGCCAGTCCCTGGGCTTCTGCCTGTTTTCCTCAGCCCAGTTTTCCACGCAATGTTTTCCTTTGCCGCACTCACACACACTCTCAAGTGCCGTTAATGGGAGTGGGCGGGGGGAAAGGTGCGCGGCAGGCGGCTGCCTGGGACTATCAAACTGCAAGGTTAAGCCATAATGAAAGTAAAATGATGTACAAAATTGCTGCCCCTGCTGGTCCAATGCGAAAAAAAAGATTGTAGATTCAGGGACGAGGGAGCAACATCGTCACACGTCCACAATGCTGCCAAAAGGGGTGGGGTGAAGTGGGTGGCGAGGTCACTGCCATCGTGATAAAGCCCCAGGCTTTCCACAGCGGGTTTTCCCCCTTATTATTGAAACATATTATGCATCGTACAGGCACAATTAAATATAAAATATAAAAGGAACAAAAATATCTTTAGAAAATAAAACAAATTTTCGAACTAAAATAAAAAGAGTTTAACCTATACGTAAATATCATTTCTTATTTATTTATTTTTGATTTATAAAGTAGTATTGGTTAAAAAGACTTTCCCCCACCTTAAAAATGAACCAAAGCTTAGTGTCTTTAATTTTCTATACGACCAATTTTGAATCCAAACTCCGACCCTAACTAATAAAAGAATTTGCCTTCTTCAATAAGGCTATTTTTATGCAGCCCAAACAAAAAAGTCCTTACAATTAAAACCATTTTGAAGTCACTTATGCAACGTTCATTATGAATTTATAACCAGTTACAGGTAGCTGTCAATGCTGAATCAATCATTTCCCTACCTCAACCTCTGTCTGCCTTCAAATTAATTACACAAAAATATGCTGCAACACTTTGAGCCGCCATTTTTTGTTTTTTAATCTTTTTTTCACCATATTTTTGGAGGTAAGTGTTCAGGAGGTGCAGCAGGATATGGCTGCCCCCCTGTGGCTGGCTTTCAAGGATGTTGGCGTTGCAGTGTCAAGAGTGCGGTGTGTGTGTGTGCGGCATGAAGCCCCCCGACTACGTATACGCGATATATGTGTGAAGCTATATATGGGTTCCGATCCGTCCATTGCCTTTATTTGCCTTCATGCGTTTATCGTGGCAAGAACAGCATGGCTATGGAGACGAGACGAGAGCGGCATGGGGAGCAGTTGTTTGTCTTTAATTATGTTTGGACGCGATGCCATTTTTGCGCTGGCCAGGACCTACTTATGTGCGTCCCGAGCCTCCCAAGCAGCCAGCAGTTGGCAACGAAGAGTAGCGGAGCGTTGTCCTCATTCGTTACCACTCTTCTCACACACTTGGAAATATTGTGGTACTTATAAAGGGAAATTGGAATGTATGAATGTATGTTTTAGAAAATATTAAACAACATTTTGAACTCATTTTGTATTGCTCATATTTGTGGAAATATATATAATAAATACATCCTTGAAATACTTTGATAAAAGTGTATTCTTTAAACTTGGTAAAAATGGCTTTTAATTGTGAAATTCCTCAAGATTCTTTCTGCAAATTTAATGCAATATATTTTGTCAGCGTTTTCACCTGTCATGAGTTATGGACAATTAAATAATTGTTTTTTATAGTGCAACGGCAATTCCTTTGCCCTGCACTCGCTTGCAGTTATTATGCAGCGATGCCGACGGCGAAAATAAAATTAAACGATAACATTTCCTTTTCATTTGCGCACGCATAAAATTTCAGTGAACCCATCTGCCAAGACTGACTGTGCCTCTCGGCCCAGACGGGCTAATACGAGCTGTTGGCATCATCGACGGATGGGAGCAAGGCAGTGAAAGGAGTGCAACAATTTCCATTTCGAACGCATGGAATTAATTAAAAGAAGCGACCGGAAATATTGATTGGTCACGGTTCGATACTGGGACTTGTACTTGCATTCGGTAGCTGGTAATTTTAATTGGCAGCCAGAGCGAAGCAGCTGCAGCTCCAGCTCCACACACTTCATTGCAAGCAAATTTACTCCAGATGAGTGCGAGTTCCGGGACAAGTTGGTTGGCCAACTGGCCGCGGCTCCAGCCGGACAGCTTCATTTCGCGACACTGCATGTCAAAGTGAAATATTGGCTGGAGACATGTAATAAATTTTAAAATTTTTTTTATTATGCGCTGCAGCAAAAATGCGGGCAAGCTGGCAGGACAAGCCAACGCATTGCCGCCAAAGTGGTTTGCACGGGTGCCTGCGTGTCTGTCATGCGTGTCCTCACCACAGACACATTCGCGCACACACACACACACTCGCACATAGCTCTGCCGGCGCACACACACACACATGCAGTGTCGGTGTACTGATTCAGCGGCTCCTCAGTGTGGCGTGAATCGTAAATCAACGATTTAGGCTCACATGCAGCGACTGAGGCAAATTTTTTAACCATTTTTTTTCTTGTTTCGCCCTCCATCTCTCTTCTCGCCATTTGACATTTTTTGGCCCATCTACAATAGAGGCTATTGCAGTTGGCAGAGCCCTGCAATAACTCTAAGCCGATACGCGATTGCTCTACTTTAGAGTCTTTAAGAGAAACATACTCCTACATATAAATGTAAATAATTACAAATATATTATTTCTTTTGAATCCAATATAAAATCATAAATTTGTTTGCATATTTATCTTAAAAATATAAGATATAATTTTATCAAAATATCGATCCATTCTTACAATTTAGCTTTTAATTAGTAGTAGTAGTAGTAGTTATTTTAAATAAAATAAATAAATATTTAAGATTGTCTACCTTAGAGAAAATCATGATGTCGTTATTGCAACCTTATGCCATTGCTCATTTGCACCGAGCCAACCCTGCGTATACGCAATAACGCGTTATTCTGTTACACGCACACATACACTCATAGCGGCCGGGAAAACACCGTCAACACATCAGCATGATACTGTTTCCGTTGCCGCAGCATCACGGGCCACGGAGGCAGCCCTTCTCATGACATATTGATTTGATGCCCCGGCTATGTCGAGAATTTCCATTAAATTCGCCTCCCAAAAGGTCGGCAAGCGAAGACCGATAGAGCAGCAAAAAGATAGGCTGGAAATGGGAAAGCTGTACAGGCATTTGCCATTAGAAGAGCACCACCACTTTCCCCCTTCCACAATGCGCCCAGCCACGGCTGGGCTTTTGCAATTGCAAATCGCGCGAAAAATTGCGACGCACATCAATCAGGGGCGAGCGGAACAACGACGACAACGACGACGACGAACGGCGGCTGGGTAAAATATTAAATTGGCTATTGTTGCCTAATTGAAAACATAATTAGCCTTAATTTATTAGCTGGCCATGCAGCGCGTCCAATGGGAAGGACGGGGTGTTGTTGTGCCAGGTCTATCGATTACCGTCCATCGTTGCGTTGCCGCTGGAAAAGCGCGTCAAGAAAATCACAGCGACACATCGCTGGCCGGGTAAAGGGTTCGACGGGAAAATGGATGCTCGACACGGCCCTAATTTAATTAATCCATGCAAGCGTAGCGCAGCAAAAACTTGAGTGGCTCTTCGGCTACACTAGGCAACATGAAAGACAATTTATTTCCCCAATATGTCGTAGTAGTTTAATTACAAATTAATAATAATATTTGATGGATAATAAACTCAAGAACCATTCTTGGATGAAGGATAAATATCGTACTCCTTGTGGTACTGGCTCTGCTGTCTTATGATCCTAGTTTGGTTAACCAGTGTGCTTGGATGTCATTGATGTAGCTGCTGCTAATACCTTAACTAAATATATAATGCTGCAGCAGCCCCTGGCCACGATCCTGGGTAAACTTGAGAGCTGAGCTTGCCAAGCCGTCCTGCCGCGATGTCCTTGGTATCCTCGCCATCGTAGTCGTTGCCGTGGCTGTTGTCGTTGTCGTTGTTTCGGAGTCGCAGTGTCGCTTGCAGGCGCAGTTAGTTAATGCTGCACATTATTTCGACAAGAACAACAATCTCGGAGACTTTTTTCGCCTGTTTTTCACATGGCAGTCTCCTTCGGCTCCTGTCGCTGCCAGGAGGACTAACTAGGTTTTTTGACAGGCTCATGCATGTGACTTTGTCGTTTATAACTGCCATCCGCCGTGCACATGTATCGGCATCCTTCGCAGCGCGACTCTATGCCACTATGTGTGTGTGTGCGATGGCGCTTGTAAATGTCTGCTGGTGCAAAAGTCTTGTATCCTTCTTTCAGCTCCGTGCATTCATTTTAATTTTGAAACTTGTTCTTCCCAGCTTTCCTCACACACACATGCTGACTGGGAGGCCCTGTGTGGCCCTGTGTCTGTGTCTGTGTCTGTGTCGCCATCCATATTACTTCCGGTGCACGTTACGTATACGCCAAATGTTCCGCTGCCTGTTTCCTTCTCTTTGCCACACAACTAATTATTTTTCGCTTGACAATGAAAATGTTTAAGTTTAATTAAATGCATCTTGCGCTGCTTTCTTTTTGTCTCCCCAATGTCCTTGTTATTGCAATTGTTGTTGCTGCACCTGATGCTGCCTGCGTGTGTCCCAAAAGCAACAAACGGCAATAACAACAAAAGGAACAACTTTTGCTGCAGTGGCTGGCAGTAAATTTATGCTGCCTTTTCGCCATTCGGAGCGTGTTAAACGTACTCAGGATAGCTGGGTGCCATGTCCCCGTATGGCCCCACCTTTTTTTTTGTCCTGCGATAAAGCAGCGACTGCGACGTGCAACGGGAAACACGCAGCTAATTGCTGTCCCTTCAATCGAATGCGAAATAAATGCATTCAGTGCGCAGAATATCGAGTGAATCCCCAGCTGATTTATTTATTTCTATTATTAGAATATGTATATATAGTTCTTTGACATTTCATCGAAAAATATTATATCAGAAAATTGTGGCCGCAGCCAAGATGGTACCGCTGCTGCACCAGCCCTCCCCTTCCATGCTCCACTAGCCTCAGAAATGCCTCTCGATCCGGGATCCCATTTGGAGATCACGCTGTAATATAGGTGATATGTAGTATTGTTAGAAGTGATTAGAACAAATTTAATTGAATTTGAATTGCTAATTTTCTGAATTGTGATCCATGCAGGGGTAAAATAGTTTTATTTGCACAGAGAAATATAGAAATTTAAAGAGATTCCTATTGACTTTTCCAACGAAGGCACATTTTCAAGCTCTATTTAAAAGTTCTTGTTACCTATTTATCGCTTACTTCTGTCTTGTCTGATCTTTTTGAGTCATTGACTCAAATAACTGCCAAATCCCATCCCCTTGAAGAGGACGCTTTTGAAGCTGCTCTTCGTAGCCACCTGCTGCCGCAAATATGCTTTGACAAACAAAACTATTTGTCTTGGCATGACTTTCGCCAAAAGTTGCCACAAAGCCATTAGGAATCAATGGACGTAAAAATGCCTGAAAAACGATGCGGCATACGGAGGCATTTTTGGCCCGAAGCGCCCAAAAAAAAAAAAAAAATGGGGGTGAGAACGGAGGGTTGCCTTACCACCCGCACTAGTCATGCCGTTGATAAATTTTTAAGTTCGCTCTAAACACTCTCTAACACAACTCATGCAGTTTATGCCGGCAAAGAGTTCGTGGCGAAGGTATGTATGTACATACATACACATTGGCACACACAATTGCGAACTCACTTTGAAGGCAGCAAAAAAAAAATGATTCTAAAATTCTTGCAAACAATTTTGTAGAACTGGGCCAGATCCTTCCCGGCACTCGGAACATCCTTTCGCCGTGTTTGTTTGGCAACTTGCTGACTCGCTGGGTGACGCTTTTTGGGCATTGCATACATTTGGGCCTGGAAACAGAAAGAAAATGTTAGATTATTCAAATTATTTTGTATACAATTTATAAAACAAATATCTTAAGGAAAAAGCTGTTATTCAGAGGTTATTGCGAGGAATTCAAATATCAATAAATAAGAAGTATATATTAGTAATTACAGTAATACGAGTTTATATAGTAACTTCCTTAAAAGTATCATCAACTATATGTTTATATTATATTATATGGTTATATTATATATTCGGTTTAATTCCCGCAAAAAGCATTCTTAACTTGTAATTTCCTTTCTATTTGAATTATAATAAATTAATGGGACTATATATTAATAGATATTTTTTTCTCTGTGTTCTCCTCATGTTTGCAAGCGTGTTTTTCGGCGTCGCGTCCATGTCGGCGTGCTAATGTTTATAAATGCTGCGTGGCGGAGAGTCCTTTGAATATTTTAATATGATTTAATATTAAACATCATGGTGGTGGGGGAGGAGATCAAGATAACAAAGGCTTACAGGACGCTTTCATTGCGTTGCCAGGCGCCGGGCCCAAGTTGCGAATATTAAGTAAATGTTTTGAATAGTTCTCTGCCAAGTTATTTGGGTTAAGATTTTTTTGCCACACCCCCCAAAAACCGAAAAAGCTGACTAAAATACACAGATACATACACACACATATATGGCTGGGTCCAATTGCCGGCTTCTGGTGTGTGTAAAGAGCTCAAATAAACGCATTTTAATTCAAAGTTTTTGGCTTGTCTTTTGTGCGGGGAATCCCCCATCTGAACCCTTAACACCACCGCAGCTCGCCCCCCGTTTTAACCCATGCTCGTGTGTTTGCGTTCGCCATTTTGTGTGCGGTTGAGCGTGTTTGTTAAAAGCTTTGAAAAGATTTGCCATGTAATCGCATGCGGCAGAGGGACACGGCGACGGACGACGGACGACGCAGGAAGCGGGACGCGGGACATAGGACGCAGGACATGGCGCGCCAACATGCTAAATCGCTTTGATGACATTGTTAATTTGACATACTTGGGTTTCTTTCCCGCTTTCGCTCTCGCTTTTCTGGCCGCTGTATCACTTGACTCCGGCCTGTTTGTATAGGCTTTGATTGCCACATAAAAGGCCCATATAAAATATGAATAAAAACTTTTGTAGTGCGCAGCACAATGAGAGCGATAAGTTGGACGCATGACGGCACCAAAAGCATTCCGCACACACGACCGAATACCGAATGGGATATCAGAATGCATAATCACTGTGTGGCCGGCATTCCGCTGCCCGCGAACTCTCAATAAAATGAAAATAGTTTCTTGACGCCGATCGCCATTCCCCATCAGAAGCGCCCGAGATTAATGAGATAAACCAGGGACAGTAAATATACTAGATAAAATCGCAGACCCCTCTCTGTAGATGTAGTCATAAAGCGCAAGGCCAATAAAAATTGTAAAGTCTTCTCGTCCTAAATGTTTTCCGCAATTATAAAAGCGTTTTGATCTCCTAAAGGAATCAAACTGCAAGTTGGTAGACTTTCCCTGAAGGATAACTTTATTACTATTTGAAATTATATTGATTTCAAACGATTTTGGTTTTCAAAGAAAAATTCCAGTCCTTGCAGGCTCACGCTTGCCTCAGCTCCATTCAGCTGGCTGCAATCTCCACGTAATATGCTAAGTAAGTGGAAAAAGTGTGTGAAATGTATAAATGAGACGCATACGCACCGTTGTCCCGCAGTGCAACTGTGTGTGACCGAGTTGGTGTGCGCACATGTCAGCTACACATGTCTGAGTACATCCCCGGCAACTGCAATTGCAGCTGCAGACAAGAAGACGAAATGTAGACAAGTTGTCGTCATGTTGGCATGCTTTGCCAATGGCGACGCCGGCGGCAGGTGACAGCCAACGCCTTGCCGTAGGCACTATCTCATCATTCTGTCCAAAGTAGGGGAATCTCCGACGCCAAGAATCCCAGAATCGCAGCACCCAACAGCAGGACCCAGAATCCGCAATCCAGGATGCAAGTGCAACTGCCGGCTGCCGCCTGCCAGAGGATGAGAAGGATGCGAAGGATGCGGAGGAGCAGAAGGAGCAATCACACATGCTTTTCCTTGTCGCCCGGCAGGCATTGCGTTCGTTGTCTTGTCTTGTCTTTGGCTGTGTCTGCTCATTATGTCTGCCGCAGTGTTTGTGGCTACACTGAAAGTAATTTATAATTATATCTAATACGATATAATTTCTATACAAAAGATTGTCTTCGAGTAATTATGATTTGTATGTTAATTTTGTTTTTCTTTTATCACTCATAATTTGTGAGCAATTTAGTTTGGTAGATCGCATGAAAGTATGGCCACTTTATTCAATATTTTTCCTGTGTAGGTGTCGAAGTGTGCGTGTGTGTAATGGCAGCTGCTTATTCGGCAACAAGTTTTATTCCCATTTTTTTTTTTTGTTTTTTTTTTTATTTGGACGCCTCAGCTAGCCAGAAGCAGCGGCGCTCGTGCGCTGAATTCTTCTTAATGAGCGACATCAAGTGTTGTATTAAATGTCAGTTCTGTGCTTATGTGCAGTATCTCTATCTCGTGAATGTGTGTTAACCCCCCACAGAATCTCAGGCCCGAGGACTTGCCGCTGGGTGAGTGCCGGGCAAGTATCTGTAATAAAATTTGTAATGAGTTGCAGGCACGGAAAAAGGATTTTTGAGTGCAATTTATTTTATTTCAGCGCTTTTATTTTTATTTCCTCTTTCGCTTTGGCTCGCTTTCCTTTTGGCATATTTTTATGGCACTCGCACAGATACAGTTACAGTTACAGCTACAGCTACAGCTACAGCGACGCAGATACAGATACAGATACAGATACGTTTGGAGATGGAGAGCTGCAGCTGCTTTTATGCTCTCGGCTATGGCATGTTTATTTCTGTTTGTATTCCATTTCTTATGATTTTTAATTACGCCCCCCGATCCGAGCCCTCCCGCCCCAGCCTTTGTCCCATAAAACGTTGCATACTTTACGACGCTGCAGGGGCCGGGGAGTTCGCAGCCGAATCTGGGCGCTGCATCCGTGCCCGAAACTGAAACAGAAACAGAAACTGAAACTGAAACCGAGCTGAGCTGCACTGCAGCTGGGCAACTTCATAGAGTTGCAAATTTATCGAATGGCCAAAAAGACAATTCATTACATGCTTAGCCATGGCCATCTCCCCTCGGATTCGAGCCAAGCAAAGCATTTGCATTTCAGATAATTGCCGCAGCGTTTTGTATGCATAGCCGTTGGCAGTTACCAGCTCCAGTTTCTGCCAATGCCCCTGCCCGGTCCGGTACCCTTTGTCCGGCCTTTTGGCCGGACAAGTGCGTCACAAGCTGGGCCATAAATTCAGGCCCGCATGTGCAGGGGTCACTGTGTGTCCCCCTTCTCCCGCCCCCTGCTCTCTCCTCATCTCCCTCACTCTGGGCCAGTCTGTTTACAGTCATTGCTACAAATTGACAAATTCGCTGTCGCCTGTCACCCGCTTTTTACACCCGCTACGAGTATGGGTATTCCGTGTTCTTGGAACGTCTTGTGACACGGAAATCAGTTGTCCTCTTTAGGGAAACTCGTTATGAAAAGCTTGAATATTACAATACAATCGTGTTAATTAAAGTTGTTTATTTCTAGATCTTTAAATTATTTGAATCACTAAATAAATCTCTAGCAAGTATAATATTTCAAGGCAGTATTATTTTCTGTGGTTGTTGAGCTTTTTATAATTAATTAAAATGAATCTTAAGACCCGAGCTGAAGGCCTAATATGATATACCCAATGTTAGCTATTAGTTTAACGCCGATTGTTAGCGTTGCATAAATAAATAGAGAAATATAATGAGACCTATTATTTTATATAATTTGCTTAATAAAGGGAAGTACCTTAAATTTTATCTATTCCATTTAAAATCTTCTAGGGAGCAGGGTATCTGGTAATCGAATGCCTCAACTGCATCCTTCATTTATCCTGCCTCTGGGGAGGGGAAATGAGATGGGGCAATCCTGGCCAAGCTGGAAATTCTGGCTATGGGGGTGTGGGCACATAAATGATAACAGTCGCAAAGCGCTGATTCATTTACTAAATATTTGCATAGGCGGCCTTGTCAATGCTGCTGGTTCGTTCTTTGCCTCTCGAGCGTTTGACCGGACAAAGTGACGCCGCCGGGCATTTTTTCGTTTCATTTTTTTGTTGCTTTTCGTTGTTTTTGGCCCATGCGTGCTTGGGATCCTGGAGCCAGCCTTAACCACCCCTGGACAACGGACATTGGGGCAATGGGCAGTGGGCACATGGACATTGGACGTTGGGCAAACATTGCTCAGATATGTTGGCCAAGATTTACGATTGGCGCATGTCAAAGGCTTAATGCGTGGCCTCACAGCGCTCCAGTCCGCTTTTCTGTCTTTCTATTTGCTCAGCTTTATTAAAGGCCGCCCCATTTATTCCCAACCCCTTCTGGCCAACCATGATCGCGGCCAAACGGCGGTTTCTTCATTAATTAAATGCGTTGTCCATCGAGGTTGTTTCGTATGCCGACCGCCGACAAAAAGCATAAATATTGTAAAGCATAAAAATAAATAATAATGCCGCACGCATATATAACAGAATGTTTGTTTGCACACCCCAAGAAAAAATGTTGCCTAAAGGCATTTAATGGAAGTTTACTGATATGAAAAGCACCTATTTTTTTTCTGAATAATAAATTAAATAATAATATAAACATTACGTAAACAGGCTAAACCTAATATAATATATAAAATCATTAGACATCTATAAAAAATTGGAATATCTCCAAATAGCTTTGCAAATTGTACTAATAAATATTATAAAATTAAAATTAGAATAAAAACTGCTAAAATGTGAAATAATTTGATTTGTTCCATAAATGAATAAACATCTTACTAATTAAAATCAAAAAATAGTTCTTTTTAAGCTACTTATATATTTTAATAGTAATTAAAATTGATTAAAATGTGTTTTATGAAATTGCCAGTCTGCCAAAGAGACATAACAGTTTTTTTCAGTGCACCTTGTGTTTGTTTTCCGCATACAAATTGCGGACACATGTCACCCAATGCAAAACGTTGGGGGATATAGCAGAAATGGATTTTCTTGGAGCCTTCTTAAATGTGATTGTATGCAAATTGGCTCCGGCCCCGCTGCTGGCATTTAATTAACATGCTTGCAGCTTCGGACAGAGACATTGCGTGATTGAGCCATTTAATTGCCTTCATTTCGCGGAGAGGAGCCATGACCGCCTTGGAAAATCCGTCATTGAATCGCATTGAAATCGCATCCTTTGAGCACTCCTCCTCATTAGGGAGCTGCCACAGTCGGCGCTGCTGTAACAGATTTCTGGCGCTATACCAGCAGCCATGCCAAGGACACACGTTCCGAATTTTAGCTCATTAAATACTTCAACCTTTGGTGCACACACAAAAACACCCACACACGTACACGTCAAAGGCCACAAAAAGCGGAGGAGCGGAATAAAAGTGGCAAACATTTTGAGGCAATTTCATTTCCCCCGAAGCATCAACAGAATCCCCACAGTCACTGATCACAGCAACAAAGTAACGAAATGTTGGGGGGGGGGCAAAAAAAAAAGCAAAAGTTAACCACGTTGTCATGTTGCCATGCTTAAATTATAATGAAAAGGACTCGGGCAGCTCCTGGCTGGCTCACGCACACACTCGCGTAGCGCCAGTATAACCTTATTTCGCCATTCTCCTTGGTCCTTCCTGCTTTCACCGTTTCTCCCTCGTGCAACGGCGAATGCACAAGTCGATTTTGTCCCACTGAAGGTTGTTTCTGGCGCTGTACGAGTTTTCCGTTCCGCCCATTTTCCTCCGGCTTGGACTCCGACTCCGACTCCGACTCTACCCCAACCACCACATTTCCTCACATTTTCCGAGGCGGAGCTGACTGGCATCACTTACCTCTCGGAAATGGGATCATCAGCCTGCCATTTCCTCGGTGCTCTGCTTCACTAGACAACAGCCCCAGACATTTGGGGCCAAATGATTGTTTATGTGTACTGGATACACCACGGGAAAAATAATGTAGTCTATTAGGTTCTTACCTTAAAAGTGTTCCTTAATTTCTTACTTCTTAAGACAAAAAAATGCAGCCATACCCATGACTAAAATATGTGAAAATCATGCTTTTTTATTCATTAAAATAGTTTTGTATTTTTAGCTTAGTTAATAAATTCAATAATATTTTATTTATTAATTTTTAGCATGTTACAATTTCTATTCGAAATATTAAATGATTGTCATGGGTTTGGTGTATCATTTTTATTATTGTGTAATCCATTCTCTCTGTACGTCTGTTTGTGTGTGTTTGGGGCCATACATATTTAATATTTCATATGTCTGCAATGATTTTCTACGCCTTTCCAGCAGCTCCATAGTCCATATATCCCAGCCACAGTCCCTTGACGCGTCGCTGCGTATTATATTAAGTCCAAAATGAGGCTCCTGATGACGACGAATTGTCCTCGTCTGCCGCTGCCTTATTCCGTTCCCCAGACCGGTTTGTTTGTTTGCCTGCCGTCACTGTTTATTTGTCACTGGCCTGGCCTAATGCCTCCGCCACCCCCGACCCTGTGCCAGATACCAAACGCCGTATATATGTGTACATGGCAGATATAGCATATATGTAGGCTCTATAGCAGCCAGCTCATGAGGATTCCGGAGCGGAGCGGCCCATGTGTATTTCATTGCTGGCGTTGCCAGTTCCGGTTGACTTACGCGCCATGTTGACTGCAATTTGTATGGAGCACGGGACGGCGTTTCGCTTGGTTAGACTGCTCGCTGCTGGCACATTCGGGAGATGATCGCAGGCGAAGGCCACACGCGCTGACCCTTACCGCCCACCCCCCTTTAAAAGGCAGAGCGCTCGGCTTTAATGCAATTTTAATTAGGCCAAGACCCGGGGTAGCACAAATTCTCAAATCTCAAACAAATTGACCATTGACTTTGCCCATAAACTCGGCAAGTCGCAAACTTTTGCCGCTCTTCGAGGGCGTTTAGTTACCGGCACTTGTGCAAACACGCCGAAGCCGAAGCTTAACGCTTCTAATGTATGCGCATACACGGGACTGCCACCCTCCTTGCCACCCATCCAGCGTCAGAGCCACCAGAGTCACCTGCATTACCTGATCCTTCGGCCTCGCATACACCCACGCCAAATCATAAGAACGAGCCGGAGTGGCTAAGAAAAATATGCTCGCCACTTTCCAGGCAGCTGCCTAAAATCACCGGCAAGGTAAGAGCCAGCTAAGTAAAGTCAAAGTGTATAACCTGGCCACGCCCACCGCCCACAAGCAGTGCATACACGGGGAGAAAGTGTAAGGAGCTAAAATTTGTTTAGGTTTTCCTGTGATACCCAAATATTAAAGACGTTAAATGGGATTATAATGTTTACAATATTAAATTGTTTCTCTTTAACTACAATGACTTTAAAGGCAACATGAACCGCCTGCTTAAAGTGAAGTTGATGGTAGTATTTAGTATAGTATACCCTATATTTATCTGATGACACTCTTTATTTTTCTCCATGTATAGGCTGCACTCGGCGCGTTGTCCCAAGTATTTCAGGAAATTTCATTGGTTTCGGCTCTGCGCTTTGCACTTCTAACATAAATAGTTGAGCACTCTGACTCGGACTCGAAGCCAAGTGAATGAGTGGGCGTGGCCGTGGGCCCGGATGGGGGGGACGATGGGGTTTCGGGTGGCAAACATAAAGTTTTCACTGCATAAATAGTTGTCGAAAAATTGCGCATAAGTAGGCGACGATGCTTGGCATGCAAGTGTAAAAGATTCGGCCCGAAACTTTTCCACCCAAATGTGGCTAATGAAAAGTTTGCCCAGCGGGCCAGTCAAGTCCAGAAGTGCAGATTGCCATCCGCTTCAGAAATGCATAAAGGACAAAAATCCAGAAGATTTTTAATTAGTTTTTCGTCTTGCAGACCGTATACGTATGTATACACGAGTTTATGTGCTGCAAAGATATCCGGAAACATTTTAATCAATCCAAAGTTATAAAATACTGTTTTCGGAAACCAAGAAATCTATCAAAACTTTAGCAGTGCTTTAATAAAATGCAATGTTGTTAAGGTATCTAAAATTAAGGATTTTATGTTTATTTTAAAATACATTTATTGTAAAATCCTCGCTAACAGCTTAATTATTAAAGATTTTCGATCGGCAGCCTTTCTTTAACGTTGATCTTTAAGCATTCGAATGCTTTCGAAAGCAAATAGCTAGAAAACAAAAAAAATAAAATAAAGAAAAGTAGTTAAGCCCTCTACTAAAAACCACATACACGAACCGTCCCTCCTCCTCCTCTCTCACAATTATAAGCAGCTTTATCAACTGCAATAGCACTTGTTCTTGCCTGGCAAATAAAATGATTCGGAGATTCATTCGTTTTGATGGAGATGGATTAAAAGCTTGTACGAGTGCGCATAGAAAAATGACCGGTCAGTATTAGGGATTTCCTCCCAGCTACCCCCATTTCCACCAACACTCTATGCAATTGCAATTGCACCTTGCAGAATTCCTCCTACCCGCTGCCAGCACTGGATGGAATAATCTGAAAGTAAGTATGCCAAGTTTTTGCGATGTTCGTAATGATGATGCCGTTGATGACTGGCTGAAATTTCATTGGCTCCGAGTCGGGGTCGGACAGAGCATTAAATTTGAGAAATGCACAAATTCAGCTGCCAAGGACCGCTCACGCACTCCCACAAGCTGCTGGCATTGAGTGACTTCCGCTGCCAAATCCTGCATCCTTCAGCCTGCTCGACTACTCCGCTGCACATTTGAACAAACTGAGAGCCGCCGCTCAGCATCTTTGCCGCCTGGCATTTTGACTGCTCTCCCGGCTGAATCCTGCTGGGCCACTAAAAAATTCCATTTGTAAACGGCAACCGCATTAAACCAAACTCATCTCCGGTTGTTAATGACTGCTGCCTGCCGCTGGAAGACAAGACAAGCAGCGTAATATGCTCAAGCATCCAAAGCGACACAGACACAGAGACCTTAAAGGGGAATAACTGCGAGAAAATGCAGCTAAATATACTATGTCTTATTAATATATGAATTTCAAGGAATTTTACTTAAAATTCACTTTCATATATGACCTAATGTCAAAGTGAATCGCCTTAACATGTTTTTAAAATCCCCTGTCTAGTTTCCAACTAAAATATCCTTAATTTTCGCGCTCTGTAGGGTAAATCCTTCCATCCTTGTCCCGTGGACACCCTCAAGCTTTAACCAGTTGCAAACAATTGACGCAAATGAAAACTGACGCCCGCTAACTGTGACTCTGCTGCTGATGCTGCCATTGAGTGATGGGCCAACAAGCATACGCCGTGTGAGCCGCGACTCAATTCGCGGACGCGTAAATGATACAAACCAGGTGGGTGTCCTGCCGGGTGCTCATCTGGTTGAACATTTGGGTGGCTTTCCGGGTGGATATCGGAGTGTCTCGTTGGCTGACTGGAAGGCCTGCTGCTGAGTGGACAGCTTGTCGCTGCTTGTTGCGACTGTCAGGAGATGTGGCCGCAAATTAGTGCAAAGTGCCACCCACGTTGCGAGGATACGGCGAGCTTTTTACCCAGGACCCAGCCTTTCGTTTGTTGTGGTAAGATTTGAAAGTTGATTAATGAATACAAAATGCGGAATACGGACTAAGGAATACGGAATCCGGAATCCGGAATGCGGTGGGATGGGATGGGATGCTGGCTAAAGATCGCTGGCCCCGACAGAAGGAAAGCATTTGATGTCGGACGGAAATGAATAAAGTGCGAATTTTTGTGTTCTCGTTCGCTTTCCGCTTTCCGCTCTCTCTCTCTCTCTCTCTCTACCGCTCCGTTTGAAGAATGCAATTTTGTGATGAAGAAAAATTGATTGTCGTCGTCCTTTCGTCCTCGTCGCCAACACGAACAGAGAGAAATGGAAAACGAAAAGCGAAAGGCGAAAAGCGAACAGCGACCGACCAACGAGGAACGAACAAGCCAACGGGAAAACTCTGCCGCCACAGTCACAGACGGAGTTTGTAAGGAAAAAGGAAATTCCCAGACTTTGTGGGACAGGTTCATGAATACGAGTCGTCGGTGGGGAGGAGGGGGAAAAATTAATATTTGCCCAAATTGCGGCAAAAGAAAAATCATCGTTCATTCTCGGGTTCAATAGTGCGTGAAATAAATTGTTTCCGCTTTTAATTTGCCAGCAGCAGCAGCAGCAGCGGCAGTCGCTTAAAGTCCTGCCAGTATGGGAAGCTTAACAATTTAAAGGCTGCCTGCATAAAGCATGAGAATTGATAATCAATTTGTCACTTTGGCCCAGTGCTTTGCATTCCAAAACCCAATTACAACGCACACGCATAGATACGGCTACACTTGCAGAGATATAATTAGAGTTTACAGTCGCTGCAGCTGCGGCTGCGAAATGCAGAAATCGCCCCATCGCTCTATATATATAAATTGTATGAACAATATTTTCGCATGAATTATGAATTGTGTAAATTGTGAACACTGCCCCTGCGTGTGCCTGTGTGTGCTCGCATCGGGCCAAAAAACTTGTCGCCAATGCTGCCAAGTGCCCCCATCCCAAAAAGACCTGGCCAGAACATTACACTAAGAAAACGGGCAGTTTCTTCGTTCTTTCAAGTGATTTTATATTTCTATATTCTATCTATATTATATACCTAAATATTCTACAAAATTTGTTCCTAAAAATAAGCATCTTTCTGTAAGAAATAAGTTCTTTAAATCAGCGTAAAATATCAGAGTATTTCCTCTGGGTCTTTTCTGGATCAATCTATCTTGTAGATGAGTACTGCCATTATGTTTTTCATAAAAGGAAATTCTGCTTTTGTATTCCCAAACTTTTGTCCCTGTGCAGCCGATCCCTTGCCAGCTGGGCCTGCCAATGGGATAGGTCCTGGAGCGGCAGGATAATGGTGAGGAGAGGAGGGAAGAGGCGAGCAGGCTTTGGGGTACCCGCAGATACACATAACTTTACAGCCGGAGCCTACAGACGACAAAATTTAAATCACTGCGTGGCCTCGAGTGCTTTTTGTTACAATTTACGCTTTATGGGTGACATTTTACAATTTACTTTGTCGCAGCAGCAGCAGCAGCAGCACTTTGCCAGTGTGTGCGCCTCAAAGCGAAATGGGCAATATAAATTACACAGTTATGTGCAGCCAGTGTAACTCTCTCCTGCAGTTGCTAATGTCCCCGCTGGTCCCCTCTCTCTCTCTCTACGGCCATTCGAAGTAACGAAATATTACTTAAACAGTAAATTGTGCCAACGCTGGAAACTGAAGCTGCGAGCGCAGACCGAACGAAAGACAGCGACAGAGACAAATCGATGGGACGCGCTTCCGGTTGGAAATGCGCTCGAATGCCATCAAATGGCCAAGGCCAGTGGTAATAGTCCTGAGGCAATTACTGCGAAAGCCATTGAAACCAAAAATAGCTCCGATTGATGGGGCTAGGACGAACGAAGCTAGTGTTTAGGTGAGGCAGGAAAATCAAATCCTTTTACTATATGTGGACATCCTAGCACGATTTCGGTGAAAACTTGTTAACTACTTTAATGGTATTAAATAAAAGTATTGCTGATTAGTTAAAAATTTTTTTAGTTATTAATTTTCAACATTATTTACTTGTAATTCATAATAGGTAGTTATTCATAATAAATAAACTTTCTGGCTTACTACGAATTATATAACATTTCAGGCTTTGCTATCAACACCTTCTTATTAAATGTTCTAATATTATAGATCTAAGATCTTCGACTCAGTGCTTGGACTGAGTGAATTATAGATCACATTTCGTTTTAATGGCCTCACTTACTCAAGTCAAATAAAGTGAAGCTGCAGGGTGCGTAACGTAACTCTTTTTGACTGTAAATGTTCGCGCCTTCTCTCTTGATTATTGGCAGTCATAATTTGGCCATGCATAATGGGACAGGCGGAATATATGAACACCACGATTTGCTACAGTTTCACATTTGAATTATTCGAGTTATTTCGCGCTACATTAAGTCGGGCACACTCGCACAAAGCGGAAGCGAAGGCAGGGGATACCACGGGGACGTACTTGGACGGAGGCCTCGCAGGCCTTATATTTGAATGCGATAATTCATGCGGGCATTTCCCAGCCCGGAGCCAGAGCCAGAGCCTGGGACCCAGACCCAGTAGAGATTTATCTGGCAGACCGCAGACTGACGAGCTGGCTGCCAGTCGCTCCACTCGTTTTAAATTCAACATTTTTTTGCTGCACCAAAGTTTCGTGTTGATTTAGTGTTTGCTTATTCTTTATTTCCCCCCTTTATTTCAGTGTGTGCGATTTTATTTGTGTTTCACTTGCTTTTTGCGTACACTTTTAGCACCCGGTCTCGTGTTTGCCTAACAGGCGGTCGAGTTTGTGTTTGTTGGCTCGGCTAGAGTACATTTTAATTAAAAAATATTAATAATTAACAGGGCAGGCAGGTCGGTCGAGTCGTTCGTACGGCTGGCCGTTCGGAAAGCGCTCAAAGTGAAGGGTGGGCACACTGGTGGATTCGGTCGCTTTGGTCACATAATTTCATATCTGCGTAAAGTACATTAAAGGAGCATAAAAATTCATTACGCAGCGGAAGCGGCACCGCAGCGGCGATGAAAACACAACAGCGACGGCAGTTGCCAAACAAATTATCGTTAGCCAAGTTAAAAGGCAAATGGCCACGTCCTGCCTACACGCTGTCGTGTCCACATCAGGAGGCCGGAGAAAAAAAAAACAGAGAAGAAGACGACGCCACATTGCAGCCCCCGAGAGCAGGGAAAACAAAAACTGTGACAAACCGCACCGGCCCGAAAAAGTGTTCCAGCAACCATCCCTGAAGTCGTTCTTTTGCCGGGGTAAGGTCCCCGGCCGGGTACTTATTTTCATTATCTGACACACCTATTTAAAAATTTAAATCTCCAAGTGTGACCCCCATTAGGTAGCACCTAAAACCAAGAGGAGGGTCCGCATAAATAATTTACTTATTTGGCTTTTTAGAGAGCCGGGTCGTCGTCGTCGTCGACGTCTGCGTCGTCTGCGCCGTTGTCTTGGGCATGCGAACATGAATTTATTTAGTGGCAGTTTTGGGGTGCCCGAAATTTGCAAATTCCTTGCTGAGCCATCAATGTCCCAAGACCTCCCGGGATGCGTTCGAAGCTGTCTCGGACGGCGTTCTCCAAAGCGTGTGTTGGTGCAAAAGGTGCTTAGCTGTTTTCGCCCCAAGCATCACCAGCGGTTGTCTCCCTGCAAAGTTCCCCCCCCCATTTTCCCCATTCCACAATGTCTATCCCTTTGTCCTTTAAAGGGTCTGCTGCCGTCGACCTATTTGGCTCCAGCCCAGGCAATTGGTTATGTCAAGAAGTGGCGTGTTTGTTGTGGCTTAGTTTGGCCAGGGTTTGATTTGGCTCGAACCCGATTAATTTGCACTTACAACTTTGCCTTTAAATGCTTATCTAATTCTGGGGCGATTTAAGAGGCTTTGTGCTGTTTAATAAATTGGAATCCTCTTAGCTCCGAAATGAGGTTCTAATTGGACGAAGCATTTTAATTGCCAGGCGATTTTTGTGAAATGTATATTTTTTTGTAAACACATTTTTTGAATTTTCATTAGAATGGTATAAAATATTTATCTCTATTCATAAAAGATAATAATATACAGGCAGAGTATGCATATTTTATTACCTGTGCAAGGCAACACTCAACTATTAGATCGAAAAAGTACACATTGCAGTTGCTTTAATTGCACGAACTGTATCTGCACCTTCAAAAGTTTTCTATAAAGGAATTGCCAAGCTCCGCTAAAGTTTTCCTGTCAGTTTCGCGCTCTTATCCTTGGCAGCTGTCATCTGCCATGAAATATCACGCATACGCCGTGTTGTGTCCGCACTCTGTTGCCGCTACCCCTGCCAGAGCGACGGGACTCTCGACTAAATACCCTAATTGGCTTTAACAATGCCTTAATTTTCTGCTCATGTGAGTGGCGGCGGCGGCGGGGAAAGCCCCTGCCCGCCTCAAGTACAACAACAATAGTACCCAATGCGCTATTGTTGTGTCGCCACACAGTAATAAACAAATGTATGTGTGTGTGCATGGTCACAGGTCATACTCACACAGTCGTGCACTTCATTATAAGCAAATATTTTTAGCCTCATTTCAGCTAAAGACGCTTAAGCACGTTATAACTTTCCGCACGATGATATTGTTGTGTTCGCCGTTGCTCTCGTTGTTTTTGCTTCAAAACACTCACTCCATTGCAAACTGGCGCTGATTTACCTAACAAGCGCAACTCGAAGAACAAAAGGCAAAAGGCAGGGCTCAAACGAGGGGCTCCTGTTGTTGTTTTCATTTACAGTGATTTAAAAAATTCAAAGGGCAATTGTCTAGCACAAACACACACACACACACATGAAGAGATGCACGGAATCGGGGAAGGAGTCTGAAGGACATAGAGAGACCCCAAGAAGGGAACTCGTCTTTTGCATCGCTCTAAGGGCCGCTTCTTATTGTTTAGTTCACTTTTGTTATTACGCTGAGTTGCTGCCGTTTTTTTTTTTTGCTTTTGGTGTTGCATTTAAACTCATGCAATGGCAAACAGAGAAAGAAATCATTGCACAAATTTAAATGTCCGATTTTTTTTTAGAATTTAGACTCCAAAATGTATGTAATTCAATAATGATTAATTTCTAATTGAATTACATACATAATAAAATGAATATATGCCAGTTGGATAACTATCTAAGCTTCTCTATATTGTTTTCCTTTTCTTCTGATATTTTTTCCAGTGCACATATGAGTTAGGGAGCTAGGGACAAAGGACACGCAGAACTCGTTGTCCGCCACACGAGATATTCCATGGGCACCCCATGTCTGTGCCGTGCCACGTTGATTCTATGCTAAATACGAGCAGAACAATGATAATGTCGCATGCTAAATTACATGCAATTATGTATTTTTCTCTTCTCCCATTTGGTTGTTGCCTTTCCCACTTACTTTCCACTCCGCACTCTCCGTGCAACATTACCTCAAACACCGTCAACGCTTCGGTCGCTGTCCCTGTCACCGCTGTCAACGCGAGAAAGTATGTTAATAACAGAAAGAGAAACAGGAACATAAAAAAGAAAGGAAGAAGGAGTGCAATAATAGGGAGCTACACCTGAGATTGCATCGTTTTCTGTTCTGATGTTTTGGTTGCCTTTGTCGGCTATAATTAAGGAAAGAATTCCATTTTCACAGATTCATATTCTAGGAATCGATATTTATCGAGATTTTTACCTTTAACAAAGCCAAAATATCTTTAGATTCAACACGGTGCTGAGTTAGATTTTATTAGGCAAATAAAACCTGCATAGTATCATTTATAAAAACAACTATTTTTTTTTTGTTTTTTGACAATTTTAATAATGTCCCCCTTTTAAAATTTTTGAAAATTGATTACAATTTTTTCTTTAGATTTTATCAAAACTTTATTATTAATTTATTGGGATTTTAATCCCGATTCGGAATATATTTGACATTTGGCAATCGTTCGCGCCAAGATATATACAAAAAATTCACATTCTAGGAATCGATATTTATCGATATTTTTTCATGATTTGTTAATATAAAAGAAGACTATAGTGTTCGATTTACAAGGATAAAGCTATGCATTACAATCGCCTTTAACAGAAACGTCGGTCTGAGTATATTAAAGGCAACAAAATTGTTAACATAGGGGCAGAGTACAGAATGCGATATACTGGGCTGAGGCTATATAGTTCAATAGTTTTTAATAGAAAATCCAGACTTGGAAGTCACCCTCATGCTAATGCTTTTCATCAGGCTTGACGCTACAAAGTTTTCCATCTATAGAATCGTACATAAATCTAAATCGAACCCCGCTTAATTGCTTATACGAGTATATTTTGCTTTTAGCAGAAATATTTTGACCTAAGTTACATTAAAGTTCACCAAGCTAAACAATAATCGAACTTAAATTAATCTATTGCGCCTAGAAAAGTCAATTAAATTTATAAATTTACTTAAAAAAAAAATTGAATTTCGGTATAATTTAAAAACAATTTTTTTTTTTATTTTATTGTTCATTCTATCTGAACTCAAACATGAGTAAGTCACGTACATAGTATCGTTTGCCTTAGCAATTATTCGTATAACAGTTTCCACAACATACCATAAAAATACTGGGATTTTCACTTGGCAGGCGGGAATAAGGACATTTTTCGAAGTCCTTCAGGCTTGGGGTAGCGGCAATTAAATCAATTGAGCTCTATTAAATCTAATAAATAAATCAAAGACTTTAAATAAAGTTAAGTAAAGAAAATATAAAACTTTAAATTTAAATTAAAAGGTTTGGTTTTAACCTTTTTAGTTATTTTGGGATGTAAAAGAAAATCCAAGTCTTTCATTAAATTTCAAATGTGTCTGGCGCCTCTTCGAAAATTCCTGTCCTCTCAGCAGTCAGGATTCTGCGCTGACGTTCCGAACCGAACCGAACGGGCCAAAAAGGACGAGGACGAGGCCGAGAACGAGACTGTGAATGGCGCCCGGAGCGCGGAAACGAGGCAGCTGGGATTGGGTTTGGGAAACCGAGGCGGAGGCGAAGGCGAGGGCGGGACGGAGAGAGTTCCAGGACGGAGAGCACGGAGCTACGGCCAGAGACGGCGGCGCGAGTGAGAGCGAGCCATTCGTGAATATTTCATGACCGACGGCAGCGATGGCAGCCTTCGTTTGCCAGGACATTGGAGCTCGGAAAAATGTAGGGAAACGCATCAGCAGAGGCAGCGGCAGCGTCGATAGCGGCAGCGACTGTGGCAGCGGAAAAATCGGCAGCAGGAAAATCGGCAGCCTTTCTGCCGTCGTTGCAGTGGCAGCAGCGCCTCTGAATTTTGGCCAATGCGTGTGCTGCTGGCGTTCAGTAAGAAAAGCGTCGCCCAGCGGTCTAGTACGAACGTATACCGAACGCTTTGTATATCCTGTAAAATTATATCCTGTGTGTGCGATTGATCTCGTCTGCCTGGCTCCTCGTGCGTTGTTCGAAACACAGACTCTCCTAATCCTAACTCTGATTGCAATAATGGCAAATTATTCTGGTCTTTGGGCAACACTCATGCTGTTCTATCACGCTTATTTTTTTTTTTGTATTTTGTTAACCAACATGATCACAGATTTGTCTAGAGTTTGTTTGCATCTGCGTCGCTAAACTTTAGCGACTTTCATTAAACTTTGGCCGGTGTTTGCGAACGATTCTCGCACTGCAGTCACTGACTTTCAAAGTTGGTAGCGAAATCGCGCGGCGACGAAACCAGACCATCGTCATCAGTGGAAGCTGCCGGCAAAATAATTGCCAACGATTCCGCCGATGTGGTTGTTGCCGCAGCCCAGCTGCTTCTTCAAACTTTACCAGCGACTTTGAGCCGGCTGAGCACAGGGCTTCACTTTTTGTTTCGACTCTTTCAAAAAACATTTCGTTCTCACTTTATTTTTTTTTTTCGCTGACACTTTACACACCAGACATTGATATTAAAACAGAAGACGTCTGGGGGCACTGGCTCGAACTCGTGTAGCCGTCCTCATACTCGTCGAGCACAAACTCGCATGACAGGAATATTTATAATTTCCGCTGCCGGCAGACACAACAGAAAAGAACTGAAAGAATAATTTGCGATTACTGGCAGGCAGAAGGCGAAGGAAATCCCTGAAACGATATCCACACAGCCGAATGTAGCAGCGCTCTGAAATTACAAGCCAAGTGCGCTTGAGTTCGTGTATTTCCGGTTGAACAAACACATAAGCGAAACATAAAAGAAAAGGCGAAAAAAAAATAAATATATATATATATACATATACCTATATCCACTATATACCCACGACAACAACAAAAACAAAGAATAAAAATAAAGTAACCCCCAGCCAGCACGAAAAGTGAAAATACATAGAGGCGAGCATATTTCATAAGTTTGCACTCCGCACATAGCACATACACATACTCGTATATATAAAACAGAGCCCCGAGCCAGAGCCAGAGCCAGAGCCAGAATCAGAGCCATAACCAGAGAAAGCTGGCGACAAAGGCGAACGCACGACCTTTGGCACCGAGTTCAGCTCCAGCGGAGGGGTCAGCAAATCAATAGAACGGCAGAGACAAAGCGGCAGTAGAAAGAACAGCGGGCAACGGGCAACGGCCAGCGTGCAACGGGCAACGTGCAACGTTAGAAAGCGACCAAAATTCATTCGCAAATAATGCTGACCATGTCGACCCTGATGATGCCTGCACCGACCATAGCCATGGGCGCCCCGCAGATCACAATGGGTCCGCACAAGCCGCCGGAAACGAAGCTGCTGGCCATCCATCCCGCAGCAGCTGCTGCGGCAGCCGCCCAGCAACAGCAGCACTCGCAGCAGCAGCAGCAGCAGCAACAGCAGCAGCAGCAATCGGTGACAGCTGCCCATTTGCAGCACAATGGCCAGCAGCAGCACTCGCAGCACCAGCAGCAACAGCAGCAGCAGATGTCGCAGCAGCAGCAGCAGCTAGTTGGCAGCAACTCCAAGCCAGGTGAGTGAAAAAACGAATTTTTCACCTCTGCGGGTGAATGTCCTGCGATTTTTGGCGGAATTTCCACCGGCAAAAGGTGTTGCATAAATTGAGAAATGTCGCTGCTATTTTGCCCCTGAAACGTGTCTCGAATGCAGCAGTCAACGAGCTTCAGTTTATTGAGCTCGGCAGCATTGCAAGGGGTAATTTTTCGCAACATCTATCATACTTGGGTGGAAGTGCAGTTTATGAGTATTCGATTCCAAGCAATCTTTATTTCAGACTGTAGGAAACTTGGCAGAAAAATGACTCAAGAATTCTTGTCATATCAAAACTGGAATAAACCCTTCCTAAGAAACTTAAAAATAAGCTTGGTTCCAATTTCACTTATCCATTTAAAAGCTATTTAAGACAATCCATAATTTAATTTAAACATAATTTAAATCGTTTTATTTTTAATGAAGAACATTAAAAAGCTGCAGTATAATACAATATAAATATAACCATTTCCAATCAACAATTTAATTTATTTGAAAAATTGTCAACTCACTCATTTGCAATTCTAAACGAACTCACTTTGGCTCTCAACTAGGATTTAATTGAATGCATTTTATTTCACAAAATAATTGCATTTAATTTTCAGTCAAGGATTTGTGAAAGCTTAAAAAGTTACTATTCAGAACATGAGCATTGCTAGATTATTTAATTTATTATTCAAGTTTAATGAAACGTTGCTACTGCTCAATATTGCTTTACCCTAAAGTTATAAAGTTTTAATGTTTAATTAAATTACCCAGACAACCAATTTGGAAATAGTTTCAGTTCACAATTAAAATTAAATAAAAACTTTACATTTTTAAATCAGCTCTCGAAACTTGAAGTAAAGTCAAGCCAACAAAAAACTATTTTTGGTAAAATCCTCTCCAGGCTTTAGGGGAAATCACAAAATAAAACCAGCAAAAGTTCAGAAGAGACCCGAGCTTATGAATTCAAGCCTGTGTCCCAGCAATTATAATTCGAGCCAGAAATACCCGAGGCGATCGATATGACGGGCACGATAAAGTATTTCATATTTATACAACATTTGTATGCGACGCACGGTAAATTCATCCTGGCAACACATTCAATTAAACGTATCTCAGACGCTCCGAGGAGCGGCAGGTAGATTTCAAAAATTCCAATAAACCACAATGTGCCGCACAAGTATCACTTTCTGCTATTTTTGAATAAGTAAAATGCTGAGAGGCCGGAGGAAATGCGAATGGCTAAATTCGCACACGTAATCTGAAAATAACAAAACTCGAACACGCATTTTTGAGATGAATTATTGTGGACACCACCACCCCAGAAAAATACTCACCAGCCTGGCTGGCTGACTGGCAGGCCCAAATGTCAAGCGTAGGCATTACAAGCATAAATATCAGTTACAATTTTCATATTTTTAACCACAAATGAAAAATTTGATACAGCCCGGCAGCAGGGCAAAGGAAATTGCATAGCCGGAGAGATTTACAACTTAAAAACAACTTAAGCCGAAACTTGGAAACAAAGGCAGGACAGGGACAAGCCAGAGCCTGATTCTGGGCATGGGAATAGGAATGGGATTGGGAATTTTCTCCAATTTGTAGGCCTCCCTTGGATTTTCCCCTTTGCCGCACAACGGTTGCTAATGGCAAAAACTATACACAAATAGACACAGGCAGGCATAAAACCGGAAACAACGGCACAGGAAGCTGCATGAAAATGAAACGGGCTCTCGGCAAACCAGTGCTCGGGAAACCAGGGGGAAGGGAGCTTCGCTCCAACTGACTTTGGACTGTAATGAAAAATGGAAAATGTCTACTAAAAATAGTGAAAAGTTGAGTGCGGCTGTGGGTCGGCATCGCGTCGAGCCGCTGTGTAGAGAAGCCAGGCAAGAGCAACTTGAAAATGAATTTAATTATGGCAAAAAAGTGAAAATTTCCACACTTGAGTCTGCGAAGTTTGCCTTTCCCTTTGGCCAGCGGAGCGTTGATGAGCGCTGCAAAGTGTGAGAAAATTACTAGACAAGACAACACCAACTGGCAGGGCATAAATAGCAGGATCCAGGATCCGGGGTGAAAGTGAAGAGTCTGCCGCATCCGAGCATTGTGTAAGTTGGCTTAATGCGGGAATGGCTTACGAGAAAAGCACGAAACCGTTGCGGAAAACCCAGGGAAATGAGTGCGAAACTAGAGTAGATGCTGTAGAAATGGAAAAAGAAAAACCCTTGGAAATGACTTTGAATGGAGGACAATTGACTTGAAGATGAGCGAAATGTAGTTTGTAATTAGTGGGATTAAAGCCACAATTGATTATCCGGGAAATTATTACTAATCGAAAAGTAAATAAATATCCAAGACTGAGTAGCTATTTTTGATAACTATTAAAGTAAGAACAAAGAGCATAATAAGAGGTTAGAGACTTCTACTAGGAAACCATTTTTATTTATTTATGATTATTTTAAAAGAAAATCAATGTTTTTTAATTCTAAATCTTATACAGACTAACATTTATTTTATGGAATAAGGCCATTCAATAAACAATAATTATTTTTAACAAAAAGTGTAAAAACACCAATCAGCTTAATTAAAAAAATTCAGAAAAAGAAACATATAACATTAGATCTGTACTTTAATATCAATTAACATTATTTGACCGCACAGTTTCCATAGATTTATCATATATATATAGTATAATCTTAATGAAATAACTACCCTCTAAATGCAAAGCCAACTCGCTCTGGCCACCCACAGAAATGAAAAGAAAAAGACTTAGGGAAGTGGGACAATTGACTTGGCGATGAGCCCCACTTAGTTACTAATTAGCAGAGGACTAGAAAAAGTCGACAACCGCACACACCGACAAAGCAAACATTGATTACCAGGCCAAATGATTGCAAATTGAAAATTAAGCACGCCGCTGAATTTCCAATTCAAATGTGAGGGAGCCTGGGAGTCTGGAGGAGCCTGCCAGCCGAACACTGCCGGCAAACCGAAAGGAGCAGAGCGTAACAGACACATGCATATAAATTTATATATGCAGGCCACACACACACAGCTGCAGTGGCACACGGTGCATGAACTTTCGAGTAGCACTTACACATACACTGGGCGAAGAGGGAGGCGTTGGGTTGTGGGGGCTTGCACCTACACGCCGCTGTTGCAAAAACAAACAGCGACTGCGAGTTTCTCAAGTGTCGCAACTGCAACAGCAGCGGCAGAAGCAGCAGCAGCAGTCGAGCCAACAAGTGCCACAGTAGTTGCTGTTGGTGGAAAGGGAATCATCCACAGCAGCACAACAACAACAGCAACAGGGACATCCATAAGGACCAACCACAGTGGCATTTACACCCTACAAGTTCTAAAATATATAGACGGGGTATTCTCTTAAAACTAACAGCTTTCGTATGTACTTTAATGTTCATAGTATACTGGGCTTATTTTCCCGTAAACCATAAACTGGAGAGTGAGTTAAAGATTTAAAAAATATACATATTCCATGATATTTATTAATTTACATTTTATACCATATCAAATAATGCTTGAATATTTAGTTAAATTTAGAAAAACTAGAGTTTAAAATGTATAAATAGATATTTGTGAAGGGCATCAAAGTATAATATTTTTGAACAACTTGACTGTTAATAAAAATCCCAAGCTAGTAACGTTTTAAGATTGATTTCTAAAGCCAAGGAAATCGGAACAACTAGGACATTTTTCTCTCTTAAATATATTTTACTTTGGCCTGCAATCGTTGTCCTATTTCGTCCCACTAATTTCCACTGTATTTCGCACTATTATCTCCATCTGCCTGTGATCCGCCAGCACTTGGCTGTTTTTCTTTTGGCCCCAAATGATGCAACAAGAACAACAACGGCAGCAGCAGCAACGAGCGCGCTTTACTTTCGCTCAGGCGACGGCGACAGCAAAACTTTTAAATTGGTTGGCAACACTTGCAGCTAACATACCCACACACACACACCCAGTATAACACACTCGTACACACATACTAAATGTTTGTTTTGGAAATGAATTTGGAAATTTTTGTACTGCTCACTGAGGAGAGAGAGGAGGTGCCAGAGGTGGAGGAAAATTGTGAAAAAAGTAGGGGAAAACGGGTGGAAAAGCGGCAAAGTGAGGCGAGAGACAGCGGGCAACACCTCAAAGTAATTTGCCAGCAAATCATTGGAAGGAGTCAACTTTCAAGGCGGAAAAACCGAAGGAGACTGAGCAGCCGAAAAGTATGCAATGCCAAATGGAACCCACACACACACAGACACAAACACACACATGGGAGAACGTGTGTGTTTGTGTGGGTAGCAAACCACCAAAGTGAAATGCATTTATCGACCGCAAAGCGTTCGAAATGAAATCTGTTTAAAGGATTTTAATACCCCAGCAAGAACGTGGAGTCTGCATCAGTATCCCTGATGGTTGTGTGTGTGTCGCTTTGTGTGTATGTAAGCAGCTCCCTGGTTGTGTGTGCGGGGAGCGTACAAGTGCGGGGGCTGCAGGATTCCAGGATGCGGGCGAACACAAAAAGTCAATGAATTCGTTTGGCGAATTGAAAAATTAATTCAGTTGCCGTCGCTAGCATTGATAAGGAAAAGCGGAGCTGGAAAAACTTTTGCCCGCCGCTCTCCTTTCATGTATCTTTATCTTCCCAGGTTGCGCTTGTGTATGTTATACTTACACACACATTGACAAGCTTTTCACTTACTAATGATTTCTCATTTCGCTTACGGTATTTCCCTGTTATTTGTGCTTTTTGTCTTACTTTGCGTTTTACAGACACACAAGCTATATACATTCTGTATATACATATATATAAGTACACAGGCCAAATTACTCACTGACGTTGTTGTGGATTTTCCTCCGTCATTTTCCCCGGCCACGCTTCACCCCAGAAAAACGAAGGAAATTAAGCAAAAAGCGCAAAGATTTATTTCGCTTTGATCAAAATTAAATGAATTGATTTTAATACGCCCCGTGGGCAAGATATTTCCTACGCTCTTGCAAATGAAAACGCATAAAAAAGGTGTTGGTTGGCGTCGGCCTTGTGGGCGTCAACGTTGATGGGCGTGCCCCCGTTGTTGCCTTGCGTTTGGGTAGAGCTCGTTGTGAGCTTTATTTTATGCCAGCGGCCATTACAATTGAGTAGCTACAGCCATCGCCATGCACGAGTGTCTGTGTTAGCCATTTGAATTCCCACCAGCATTGGTATTGGTGCGCTCGGAGAGCTCGTGCTTAAAGACGCTCAATAAATTCCCATTGAATTGGGTACAAAGTGGAGGATGCGATAAAATGTTTAAGGAAATCGTGTCAATGAATTAATGTGGCTGGGTTGGAAGTAAGCAACTTTAAGGATAAACGAGGCCAAGGAATTATATCGATTCTTACTTTTTTTTTTATTTTAAATATATATTCCATTTTAATTGATTGTTGATTTGTTATGCAATAAGTAAAGGCATAATCCCCCACGCTGAGTTAAGCATTGAATAACATTCTTTAAGAAAAAACATGTAGTTTTATACAATACAAGCTTGGGTTAAATATTGTGAGGAAAACTTTTGAGGACACCTTAAGGTACGCAATCCTTAAGGACTTACACGCTTAATGTCCGCCTAAAAATAGGACGCTTTCGAGCAAAAGAAGCTCGTCACCGAGTGAAACACAAAAATCGTTGCTCGATTTTATGTCTCTGCCCTGGCCTGCCTCCTGTTCATTCCGTTTGATTACATTTCATTTGATTTGTAACATTTTTTGACCATCCCCTCTCTCTCTCTCTTGACCCAATCCTTGCACTGCAATTCCTTCTTTTTTTTTTGTTTCCTTTTACTTCCTGTTGGCGGCGGCAAATGAAAAGTTTACATTTCATTGCTCAATTCGACATTTGACATTTGGCAGCGGCACTGGCATAGAAAATGAGGTTCACAGTGCTCTCTCTCAGTGCCAGTTTTTTTTTTTTTGCACAGTCTCCGATTTTTTGTCTGTGAATTCTGAGTTGTTTTCTATTTTTTTTTTCGTTTTCAAAATTCAGACAATTGACAGCGGTATCATTGTTGTTGTTCTTATTGTTTGTCATCGCATTTGTCGCTCTTTGTCTGTCGCCTTTTTGGGCGTTCGTTTTGCTGGCGCCTCATAATAAAAGTGTCTGCGATCTGCGTTTGCTTGTTGCACGGTGTAACAAATTGCTGATGCTCGCACCGCATCCGAATGGATGGGATTTGGACGCGGACTGAAATGGCGGTTCCTTGATGCTTGCTGTTGGCTGTTGCTCTGTGCCTGGCCAGGTGTTACTACGCTATGTCCAGCCACTGGTCAACACTTTGGCGCAATTTAAATTTCATGCATTTTTCATTAGCACCGAAATGGAGGCGACCACTCGACTGGGGCCCTCCATTACCAAGCGACAAGGACATGAACTCTGTTACGGGCACGGGCCAAGAAAGAGTGCAACAGCCGCGGTAAAAGTAGTAGTAATAAATTTTTGGAAAACGTAAAATTAAATATAAATTGTTTATGACTTTAAAAGGCACGGAAGTAGCTTATATAAGTTGTTGTTTTCAGAGTTTATGAGAAAGATTTAATTGGGAAATTGGTTCTAAATAGATTTTCACATTTTAAAAATTCAAGAAGAAAATTAACTTAGATTTAGTTTATTAGTAAATTTGTGGCAATTCTCCTAATGAGTTTCCTTAAGAATGTGGAACTCCTCTGTTGACCGCAACTGTAGATTAAGAGACTGCAAAGAAACAGGGCCAAATGCGAGTTGGCTCATCTTAAATGCCCATCTATTTTACTGCTGCATCCCCATATACCAAAAAACACACAGAAAGAACACTTGGGCTCGTGAGCCGAGGCGCATTTACATTTTCGTACTTTCGCCATGCCCAGCGTCCAGCCCCCTGACCCCTGATCCTGGCCCCCTGCTTCCCCCATCCTATAGTTCGGTTCGTATCGATTTTGAGTGTCGCCTGCCATTCAAATGGTTTTTATTTCGCATTTATGTGCCCGCCCCAGACTCATCCTTATTTTTTCCTCAGCCGCTGGCTGACTTTGGCACGTTTTAATGCATTGGCCACAGTTCCTACGACTGCCGGCAAGCTGGGACTGAAGTTACACTTAAAAAACAGGTTTAAAAATATTCAGAAAATTATAACATACAAAGCTTGACAATACTTTACTTTAAATATTTTATATAATTTTAATTTCTAGTGATATACAATGGTTTTTCTTATGTACTAGGAAAATGTAATGTTTAAATTAACAAATATGTATTGCCTTAAAAGTGGACTTTCATTAGGATGTAGAATGGTTTATTTATATGATTTCTGTTTGGCTTTGACAATTGTAATAATCCTTGCTGTCTTTCTGTGTACCGTGTACGTGTGAGTCCTTGCCTTAACCCTTTTGCCACCGTTTCCGCATTGTTTTGCTCGTTTGGCATTCCCGGCTCCACAGCTTTCTTCGGCTTCGTTTTTATGCCCTGGCCAAAAACTTTTGCATAAAGTCATTTGGGGCGTTGATGGAATTTTTGAGCGGTCCTCGGCACCGCCGATCTCAGGTCTCTGGAAAAAGCGTTTAGTCTTGAGCTAAATTTTATGGGCTGTGCGTGCGGACTTCTGTTTGACTTTGGTCTCATTTGTGCTGGCAAATACCGGCAATTTATGCAAATAATAATTTATAAAATTTCGCATAGTTTTCCGGGGTTGGGCTTAGCCAAAAATAAAAACAGTTCCTGGCTAAATAAAACAAACTGTAGGTAAATAAAACATGGACTGCCGCCTGCCGCCCGCTTCGGCGTTTTCGGCTTGGCCATAAAAAGTGCTAAGTAAACACATGTGCCCCACCAACCACCCACCGCCCACCCGCCACCAGTTTCCGCACCCGCAAAGCAAATGCCTGCACATAGTGTAAACACATAAATTTATGCATTTTCAATGGAGAGCTGTTAGCATAAATTTACAGCCCAAAAAAATGAAAAAAACGAAGTGAAATAAAAGTGGGGAAAAATCAACGACTGGCTCTGGGGGTGGGAGAGTGGGGAGTTGGGGGGTAAAATGGTGTTGGAGGGTCAGCCAGCAACAACAAGCCGTACAAAAGTGCTTAACAAAACAAAACAAAGCCAAGCAGAACAGAGCGAAAATAGCGTTAAAGCAACGCAAAGCAAACAGTCGACAGTTGAGTTGCTGCAGAGCTCGAAACAAACAAAAAATGCAAACAGAAAACAAACAAAAAGCACACAGCAAAAAGGCAACTAGCCGGGAAAAGCGGAAGGGGCACCAGTGGTGGTGGGGAGCGGGCGGGCGCTCAAGGGTTAAGGGCCAGGGACCAGCTGGGGTGTCCTGCAAAAAACTTGAAGCAAATAGAGGGACTGCTTTAAAAACCTTAACACATTTCCAATGATTGAATCAATAAACGGCGACAAGTGCCACTGTATTGTTCGGTGTGAGATTTATTTGTGTGTGTATGGGAATCTACACTGGCAGAAAATCACTGTGATCCTTCACTCAAATTTGGCATAAAACTAAGTTATATACATAAGATGATACCCCCTATTTACTTCAAAAATCCTCATCTTATTACAAAACTTACTTCTTTGTCGTGGCATTGAATTTATTTAGTTCCTATCTAGCTGGTTAGTTTTTTTCCTGAGTGTATGCGTGTGACTGCCGCTAACTACTGCCAATTGGCGATACGGAAAAGAACAACTGCTGCACTTTTTGGCAGGATGCGTGTCTCCCTGGCATTTTTGCATACTTGCGTTTGCTGCCAGCTGACACTGCTAGGCTATATTTTTTTTCGTTGTTAAAGGCAGAGCTCTTAACCTGCTGCACCTCTGGCCCTGCTCTTTTTTTTGTTGTGCTCACATTTCGGTCCGGGGCATATGCAATATACCGATTGCATATGGCAGAATATAAAGTATACGCCTCATGGCCTTTCACAAAGAGTCAATTCAAAAGGCCAAGCCTCTAACCAACTAATCCTCAAACATGACTATGATTCATCCGTTTCTGAGCACGCTTGGTGGTGTAAAAAGTTTCTCTAATTATAAATATCAGTTGCCATGACCGTTTCTCATTCGTTGCTCGGCAGAGAGCTAAATGGAAGCCGCAGAAAACAATTTGCAAACTTTGCCGGATCTGCGGTGGCTCTTTCTCTCGTGTCCCTCTCTTTCGCACAAAAAAGCAAACTTTAAACATTTTCATCGCACTTTTCAGCGCACAAGTCCGGGGCTAGCCGGAGTTAGATATGTCAATAAGCACGCACACCGAACATCCCCGGCAACTTATCAATTTTTCCATGCTCAAACCCACTTAGAGAAGATCCCTGCGGAGAAGTCAGGGGGCATTTGCCGAGGAGGGATACGGAATACGGGCGGACTGTACAAACATTTGACTGCGCCGGAGAGGCGATGGCAAAGTCAAAACGAAGCGGAGATGCAGTCGGAAATGCCATTGAAAATAGTTTAAAGTTGCACCAAAAAGGATATTGAGCTAAGCCAGTTGCAGCTTACAAGGAGCAGTGGGATTTGGGTGTCCCTTTTGCACTTGAAACATTCAGTGAAGAAATTAATATTTAAATAAAATAAAGAAATTAAATATTTGTAATTATGGAGGTTTGAAGTCACAAGGTTTTGATTTTGCAAACATTCTGGCTAATCATTTTTTTAGACATAAAACTTGAGATAAACTAAATGCAACAATGTTTAAATTATTGCAATTTTAGGCAACTCAATGGCAGGCAAACAATTTAAACTTAAAACATAACTATTAATGTTATTTAAAGATGTAATTCTAAGGAAATTTTGGCAAGTGTACCGTGTATATTTGCTCATGTGCTCGTGGTGGTGTCCTCTGTTGGTTTTCTATTTGCCTTCGACTCGCTGCTCGCTGGCTGCTTATGGAAATCCGCATGATGATTGCATATCCTTCGTCAGAGACGCTGCCATATCCCTAATGCCGCCGAAAGTTTGCGTTCATTTGCCTGCTGCACGCTGCATGCCAGCCCGGATTCGTTCTTTTCTTTTCGTTCTTCTCGTTTCATTCTTCCTGCCATATATCTTGGCCCGCTCTCGTTTTTTTTCTCCCCGTGATGCTTTCAGCTGAGAAAACTTTTACTTGGTTTTTCCTATTTTCCTTGTCGGCTGCTGCGGTGGCGGTGGCCAAAGTGTTTCTCTTGCATTTGAAGAGCTTTTTCTTAATGTCACTTATGCATAAGTTCCTATGAGTTTGGCCACACACACACACACACAGACACACACTTTGCCGTCATACATATATGCATATCCATGGCCGGGATGGAAGCTCACCCTTGTGTTTGCATGTGGATAAAAGTGCAGCGAGTGTGTGCTAGTGTGCGTGTTTGTGGGGGCGAGTGGGTGTTTGTGTTTGAGACTAACTTGATGGCACATCCTCCATGGGGATTTACAAGTGCTTAGTTCTATGTCGCAAAAAAACGCTTTAATATTATTATACTTTCTTCTCTATGTGCACTAGCAATTCTTGCTATTTTTTCATTTGCTTTTCAATTAAATTAAATGGCCCGGGTAAGCAGGCGAAGGCAATACAAGCTGAAAGCTCAGATTCTTAAAGAACCTTAAAGATCGTTCTCTTTAGACCGCATAACATAAGTAAAGTCTATAATTAAGCTAAAGGATTGAAAAATACATTTAATATTTAGTATAATATGCAAAAAACTTGATTCTTCGTCTGTAAGTTTCTTTTCCATCTAAAAATATACCGAATTTCCCTAAGAAATCGCTATAAGGAAAATACTTACCGATTGCCAAAGGTTCTTAAAGCTCTCCTCATAAATAAACACCGACGCCCCCACGCACACACACACACGCACCCGCCCTGATGTATTACATGTGTTGGCATTATTTACTTAACTCGGCTCTGCTCTATTTTAGCCGCTCCAAAAAGTCAAGTCTACTTTTGTGGCGCAGCTATTAGTGCAGCAGCGACGCCGACAGAGGCAGCGACCAAATGGCAACAACAATGCCATAGCCAGGACGCCAGGATGAAGACATTAAGGCCCAGCATGCGCTACCAACACACACACACACACACACACACACACACGCACATACATGGGCGTAAAGAGAAAGAAATATAATGCCAACATAACATTTAATCCAAGGAATTCCATATCGCAGCCAGTGGGGAAGCCAGGCGATGGCAACGAGCATTTGGCACCGTGAAGCAAAGTCGGCTTTTGATGGGTGGGAAATGTGGCTCCACAAACAATATGGGTAACCCTAGAAGGGCTTTCAGAACTATCAGTTTGGGTATTCACTGAAATAACAGCCAATCACCATTTAATTAGTTAAGGCTTTGCCTTCACTGTTAATCTCTGCAAATACAAGCAAAATTAGCAAAGTTCGAATATTAAGCTAAACGCTACAGACAGCGGAAAAAATGCACAATTGGTATTAATACTTGTGAATATGAATATGAAGAATAGTTGTGATTATACCTATAGTTTTGTGACCTATAGGCACAAAAATGTTGTTTAATTATGGGTTTATTTATGGATCCCCATAAGATCTAATGTAAGCATTTATTTATTTACACCTCCGACCAAGGAAAGCCCTCAGCTGAGTCTCTCTATACGTCTGATGGCTTAGATAAGGACGATCATTGCGTAATCTGAGCAGCTAAAGGTCCTTCCGACTCCAAGGCAACTCGTAATGTTTATTTCCACTGTGCTTATCTGGACAGAGTCAGAGTCAGAGGCAGATTCAGGGGCCGCGTGTGAGGTCCTTGCTATGGCGCACTTAAATGGCGCACGAGGAAAATAGAGGCAAGCGCTGCAGAAATACTTTTAGCAGCTGAAGCGAGCTGAGCCAAGTTGGCTGCCAACGGAAGGAAGAAATAATCATAAAAATTATTTCAGGACGCACACATACACACGCGCGCCACATAATGCACATGTGTGTGTGTGTGTGTGAGTGGTGATCATAATGTTGCAAGGCGTCTGGGGCAACCGCTGGGGAATCTCTTCATTTTTCGATGCCTTGGCAGGATTTACACTTTAATGGCAAGGCGGAGGCGTGGCTGCCCTTTTTAATTTTCGTTCTTCATATTTTCTATTTAGCCGGAGATATATGTATGCCTGTGTGTGTCTTGGTGGGTGTGTGGGTGTTAATGGGTCTCGTGTCTGGCCAAAGTGAACACAAAAATTGATATCCCGCCGTCAGTTTTAATGCCCTATGAATGCGGCTAATGAAACTGTGCGCACTTTTTATTATTACTTCTTAAACAACATTTAATGCTCATCTCTCTCTTTCCCGTTCTCCGTTTCATTTTCTTTGCAGGTAAGCCAACCGTCTCGAATCTCAGCCGAGGGGAAAGTAAGAAGAACCCATCAGGAAGACGGTAATTTTGGGGCAATGCCACAACGGTGAGTTGCAAAAGCCGCATGCCGGCTGGAAGTCGTGGCAAATTTGATTTATTCGGGCACGTGGATGCACCCGGGGGCGCCAAGAACCAAAAAAAATACAAAAAAAAAAAAAAAACAAGTAAGGCAAAAGGCCAATGGGGGCAGCTACCGCTTCAGCAGCGACAGCAGCATCGTTAACATTTAATTATGCCATTTTCATTTCCGTAATGAAATGAACTTGTTAGCCAGATGGGAAGCCCCTTTGTTCTTTTATTCATTGCCCTGGCAAATTATCATTGATTTTGTTGCTTAATCCGGCCGAACGCCGCACTAAGGTGAGCATTAAATCGAATTAATTTCGGGTGCTGCCCCCGTTCACCAATCTCCGCTGTCCACTGTCCAATCTCCGCCTTCACGTTAGCAGGAGTCCTGGAGTCCTGGAGTGGCCATTTGACATTTGTCGACAAAACGTTTACATTAAATGTTTAGCCGTGTGACCATGGCCGGCTTCTTTGCTTTTTGTTTCGCATTCACGTTTGTATTATTCCGCCCTCTTGCCAATGTCTTGGCCCTGTCTACGGGTCGACATTCCGGGAATTCTGCACATTGTCCGAACGGAGCGAAAGTGACAGGGATGGCCGTGAAGGAGGACGAGAATGAGAACGGGAGCCGGAGCCGGAGCCGGACGGTTAGCGCTTGAGTTGAGACATTTGCGTTGACAATTGCTCGGAATTGGAAATAAGATATTTTGCGAGAGACGCCACTTTTATGTGAGTTAGCCGAATCGTATTTATTGGCAATTCTGGAAATGCCATGACCATACATTAGTCAAACCCGAATGGCAAATGCAATTAAACACATCACTTTGCCAATCTTTCCTTCAAAAATCACTCAATTTGAAATGTTGTTTCGGGTCTTTCGGGTCGCATACGCTCCATTAAGCGGCAAACAAATGCCGAGTGAAAGGAACCGCCCGAGGTTTTGTACGCAAATTTTTTAATTTATTGCATAAAATGTTTCGGGTTTTCCTATGCTGGCAAGCCACAAAAGCCAAAGAAATTGTTTCAATTTGTCATGACAATTTCTTTGAAATGCCGCAGCTAAAAAATGTCCTTCTCCCGCCCCGCCGCTCTGCGTCCAAAATGGAAAATGGAGCCGCAGCAAGCCGCTAGTCCTGGGCGGGGGCAATGTCGTCTGCCATCAAAGCACTGAATTCAATTTGGTTTAGGAAGAAGCCCGGCTCATTCCTTTGGCAATTTCCCCGAGTTTCTCGTAGGTCTATGTCGTCTGCTTTATTTGCTCGGGCTGTAATTTGCAATTTTCACCTTGCCGCCGACGGAAAAATCGCGGGAAGGAAATCGTTGAGAGCTAGACCATTATCAGAAATGTGGGTGGCTGGGGTGGTCGGACGAGAGTTGACAAATCAGCGACGCCTTCCAAATGACATTAAAGGCAGCTCAGTTGAGCCGAGCCGAGCCCAGCCGAGGCCGTAATGCTTGGCTGCCGCTGATGATAATGGATGCCGCTCTCGCTTTTGGCTCAACCATTTGGCAGGCGTTTGCAGTAAATCTGATGTTTCCCCCTTGGCATAAATAAGTAAGCACATGGAGGAGGCGGCCTAAAACCGATCGCAATCTGAAATTGCAGCCAGCAAACAGTGGCGTCCAAATGACCCAAATTAATGTCGCACAATGTGCCTGATTTTGGCCCTGCCTCGGCATTAAGTCGGGCCAGGAAATCGAATTGGAGTAAATTTAAGGTAAACGTTGCGGCGGAGACTGCTCGAGGTTTATCATAATTTATTATGATTTAATCATCTTTTGTTTTTATGAATTAAAAGTATTTTATTTTTATTTACTACGTTAAATCATATTCAATTAAATTATCAACCTATTTCTAAATTTGATTCAATTTCTCAGCAAATATACTCCAATTAAAAAGAATATAATGTCTTAGGTCTTACATTTCATTAAAATTTCATTGTTTTCTAGCATTTGGATAGCATTTTTAATCAGTTTCATCCCGATAGAGATTGCTGTGGCACTCCTTGGTATTTTAATAATCAGAAAGAAGTCCTAAATACTAGAATAGGAAAACTCAGCTCAAAGTATTTAACCTTTCCTTTAAATGAAAGTACCTAAAATATAGTTTGAATGTGAACACATCCTAGATGGTTTCCTTATTCTTTTGTCTATTTTCTTGTGGCTGTCAGTCAAATTAAAAGCAACGTGTCCCTGGGCAACGAAATCCAACGGACTAAACATCTCACGTGGCAAAACCAAACTGAACCCGAACAGGACAATAAATCTTCAGCTGGAAGCGTTGGCATCGATGATGCGCCTTTAAGCTGCTTAGTCTCTGTCCGCATCCTGATTCTGCTTTCCCCCTCCCCCCCATTTTGCCATCCCAGCACCCCTTTCCCCCGCCGTCACTGGGCTTTGCTTGCAATTTCCGCTGCGCCGGCGGGACGCATATTAGCCGGCTGCCACTGGATTCCGGGTGGACAGGCGACGGAAGCATCACGGCGGAAGCGCAGGAACAAAGTAGCTTGATCCGGACAGCTCTGGGCAGACGTGGGGGGGCGGAGGGCG
>JAEIIG010003708.1:0-19239 GCA_018904695.1 Drosophila parvula
AGAAATGTTAAACCAAAGTTATTGAAAAATAAAACGAAAGAGAAAAAAAACTTATAAAAGGAATTATAAAGGTTTATAAAGGTTTAGAAATGCTCATAATGTATTTACTTTTACTGAAACAATATTAAATAACTTAAAATAAATTCTCTTCTGGTTTAAGCTCTTAGCTAGGTCCCACTGTACTGGCTACGTGTGTGTATTGGACCGTACATCAACACCGAGACAATGAGAGGGCAGCAGATAATCAATCAGAGAGCTGCTTATTGGCTTTTCAAAATGCGTCTAACAAAATAAATAAAAGTCAAAGCGACAATGTGGCATGTTATGCCTCCCCCCCAAACAGCAAGCAGCCTCTGCTTTTGGCCAAAACAACAACAACAACACCAACAACAACAACACCAACAGCAACAACAACAACACCAACAACAACACTAACTCACCAACAAGTCGAGTTCAATCCAATTCGGACCTCCGAAAACATGAAGGCCTGCGCTGCTGCTGGTCCACTGGCCTGACCTAATGCCAATTTAATGCTGCGTGTGGCTTATGTCTGTCTATAGTCCTCGTTTCTCTCTCTACCCCCTCCAAGGATATACCCTCCCCCTCCCCCATATATATCCTGCCTGTTCGTGCATGTGTGTGCGATTGAGTAAGCTCTAGACACACACATACATATATGTATGCATATATACTCGTATATAGTATGTATAATCAAAGGCAATTAGGTTTTTCAGCCGGCATGTTGCCCTTGCTCGCTAATTAATTTTCAATAGAATTTATGCACACCCGCCAAAAGAAGCAGAGCAGCCATAAACCAGCAGCCGCAATAACACACATTGATTAGTTTGCTCTATGTATTGGTGGGTGGAGAGTAAACAGGAAGCGGAAATAGGAGGAAGAGCCTTGGGAGGAAATCAAACACTCGGGATGATAATGATAAGAAAAGAGATTCAAGTTTGATATAAAAACCATATAAAATACAATTATCAGAGATACTATTTATTATTAACTTAAAAATTAGCATTTACTTCTCTCAATGCTCCTTGTTACTTATATGTTTAACATTAATTAATTGCTGACCACCTTCTGCTTCGATTGATTAAGGTAAACCCAAATGTTTAGATATCCTGATGTCCAATTTAATTGACCACGATTGCCTGTCGACAGTTGCCAAAGAAAACCACATTTTCCATGGTCTGCGGTGCACACCATGTCACTCGATTTGCAATTAATAGTCACTGTCCCGTGTAATTTATGATACATTCCCATCACAACTATAGTTGCAACTAACCATTATAGCTGCTTCTTAGCTTAGTTTTTCCCTTTGGAGTTGCCTTTAAAAACAAGGCCCCTTAAATCCATATTGCTTGGTGCTAAATCCAGAGATATTTTGGCTAAAATGGCGCCAGGCTTTTAATTTAAATAAATGCGGCTTGTTAATGTTACTGCTGCTGCTGCTACTGCTGCCATTTTTATTGAAGCGAAGGAGCCACGTTCATTTGTCAGCGGTTTGTCTGAGCATTTTTGGGTTTTCGGGTTTTATGTTTAATTGCGGACAAAATTTGCCATTTGCCTGTCGTTTCAGGCAGTTCGTTTTAGTTTATGTTTATGGCGCCGCTCATTTTGTAATTTCCTAATTTCCTAATTTCCACCCGAAGGCCAAAACGAAATTTGGCAAATGGCCAGGCCAGTGGCTTTCCGCCACTATGACACCCTTTCCAAGTTAAATTCCAAGTGAACTATACTTTTAACTTAAATAGTTAAGAAATAATTCCCCTTAAAAAACAAACTATGCTGGACTTTTTTCCCTAATCAATTTTCCGCTCTTCTGGCCAAGAAATAATTTCGCCAGGCGTTGATCATTGCGGCGATAACTGCCGGTCATCTATCATCCTTAAATAGTCCCGACCATGACAATCGATTATTCCGCAACGAGAGTGTCAAGTAGTGACTCTGCACAAAGCCACATACCGATCCCTTTACTCCTTTGAAGGAGGGAACACGGCCAGGTTCACGTATGGCAGGCCAAGTGGCAAATTATGAGCCACACTTTCAGGGGGTTCATAAATTAAGGACTCCCATTCAACGAAAAACAGAGAGAGAAATGTGTGATAATTATCAAAATAATAGAAATAATTACTAAACTTTATTTTGTTACAGGAAAATGTTTTGGAAAACTTTGTATAAATATTTCTGGCAGTGTTTTTGGGGTTGAATGTCTCTTAATATTGTGGAGAACTTGCCTGCTTTTTTTGTCGGTCAGTCATTAGCCCAATATATGCATATTTCGGGACTCTCTATATATATAATATGAGTGTATATATGGCATTCCTCACGCAACACCCAACCAGGCACCGGGGTTGTAGAATCGCGCCGCGTCGCTTGTCGCACGAACCCACAATCAAAAGGTGTTTCTAATTTATGAATCAACGCAATTAGCTTTAATAACATCCCCGAACTGTGTCCAAATTAGCTGGACATATGTGGGCGTTGACTGAACATTTGGCAGTCACCAGAATTTGGTACTCATTCGCATTCATTAAGTTGAATCGGAATGACAAACGCTTTTCGCCACAGCAGAAAAGCGTTCAACAGATGGAGATGATTGTCATAAATTTCGGCCATCGAAGGGGTGAGAGAAATATATACAAATAATATATAAATAATATAAATAAAGGAAGCACTGAATAAAACCAGCTGCAAATAAGAGTCCCCAAAATTAAAGACTCTGTATATTAGTAATAAATAATATATATATCATGGACTTGTTGTTTAAGAAACTCCTCTTAGCTAGCATCTAATAATTAAATATCAAAGTCATTCCGTTCGCTAGTTTATTTTGGCCGCAAGAAGTTTTCATTACACCCCGGAAGATGTTGTAGCCGTTGGCATTGTAATCGAAGCCACAGCAAAGACTTAGGCCAGAGCCTTGGCAACCCAATTGACTGACTCTCGACCGCAGCTGGATTTGTTTGATTTGAATTTCGGTTTGATTAAGGGCGTCGAGGCGTTTTAATTAAAGCGCTCAGCCTGCTCAACAAGGCCAACAAGCCGGGCGAGCAAACAAAACAAAGGCAAAAGCAAAACCAAAAAAAAAACACAACAAGCCGGAAAGTTTTGTTGGCCAAGAAGAACGGAGAAGTTACGAGCATTGCGAGCTCAAGTTCGCGACAAGTTCGAGCTGATGCTGATGACTGTGACTGTACGCGCTGTAGTTGTTGTTATTCTTACCATTGCTGTCAGTAATTTGGCCAGAAACTTTGGGCCACAGCACAGTGGTAACAAAACGAATTCTTAGAGAGGTTTCTCGGTGTTTGTTTCCCCCAAAAATTAGTTTCAAAACTAATTAATTAAGTATTTATTTAATAAACATACATATACTAATATTTTATTGAAGGTTCTTCTTGAATTTTCGGTTTTATTTCGAGCCTGCTTGGTCCACTGTCCTACGCTGCGTATGCGTAATGTGTGTAATTCAATGAACTTTCTGCTCGAAATGAAAACTAAAACCATATAAAGATATGGGCATGTGTGGGTGTGTCTGGCAGGCAACTTGAATATGCAATTTGAGTCAATTTGGGCCTCCATCTATCAATTAATTAGTGCTCCCTGGAAAGTTAGGAACGGCTCTTCTCGCAGCCTTCGAGGAAAAGTGTATTCCAAATAATAATGAACTCGGCAATTGTAATTTGAGTTGTTATTACTTTGCCGTTGTCGTTGTCGTCGTCGTTGTCCTTGTCCTTGTCGTCCTTGTCGTTGTCTGGGCAATGCATGTAAAAAACAAACTGCTAAATTACAGTGGTCATTAGCGGGGATTTTCCTTTCACAGGCTCGAAAAGGACATTGAACACTTAATGATACCTGGAATCCAGCCGAAATAGAAACGCGGAATCGAGACAAGTCTCTCCGTTCCCCCCAACTGTCATGCAAAGGCAAAAGTTGAAGCTATCCTTGGGATTCAAAGGAACTCTGTTCAAAGAAAAAGGGCAGCTTAAAAATTGTTATTGTTTTCTAAGGTAACTTATTAGTAAGTGGCTCCCTAATCCTTTAATGGCTAATTAGTATAAAACTCTCTTCTCTATAAGATACTTCATTCCCATAACCTTCCCTTGCACAAAAGTACAAGTATAGTTTATGTTTTGTTTTTAGAATTTATTTAAAGTTGCTTGCACAAGCTATTGTCGCTTGAATTAGTTTAGAAAAAAAAAAGATAGCAAATTGCATTCAGGGATCCTCGCTTATGCCAGGATTCTTAGGCCGACCTGGCTGTGGTGGTGCTGGTTGTAGTGGTCCTGCGGGTGGTGGTCCTGCGGGCAGTGGTCCTGCGGGCTGTGGTCCTGCGGGCAGTGGTCCTGCGGGTTCCAGTATGTGGAAGCTTGACGCATTCCTCTGGCTTGTCGCCCAACTGCCGTTCACCGCAGCGCCTCTTGTCCGTGCGCCGCCAGTCTGTTAAAGGACACAGAAAAGGGGGTTACATAAGGGTTTACAAGAAGGCCTAAGAGAACTGTAAAGGCAGTCAAGAAAGCGCCTTAAAAAGTGCCTTAAAAGTTGGCCCAAATGGAGAAGTTAAAAGCTGGCAAACTCACTGTTCCTGGGCCTGCTGTGGCAGTTCTGGTTGCGCAGCTGACAGTTGTTCGACAGGACCTTGCACTGCTTCTTGTCGCGGCTCCTCACACAAATGTGCTGCGCCGGCTGCGATCGCTTGCAGACCACGGGCCGGCGAGGACACTGCTCGTAGCAAGGACGCCTGTTGGCCGCCCCCACACCACGCACATCCTTGCAGTCCAGGTCTCGGGTATGGCGCACACCAGCGGGCTCCTTTCGCCTGTTGGCCACGATCAGTTCACAGATATTGCTGAAACGCTGGCAGTCACCCGCTGGCGTTCTTCCGCAGACCCGCGGACTGTTCCTGGCACAGACTGGTGGCACAGGACAGATCCTGGGCAAGATGGGGATCACCGAACGTCTGGTGGTCGTGGGTTGCGGCCGGGTGGTGCCACTCACCAGAACCACAGCCAGAAGAAGGCCTGTCGAAGGGAAATTTTAAGAGGTTTAAGGTTTTAATGAGGGGTTACGGGTTACTAAAAGAATCTTCTACTAATATTTATAGGGATTTGTGTACTTCTCTTACCAAAAATCACCGGATAGCTGCGCATTTTGCTTGATTGCTGGTTGTTCTTGAGAGTTGGAAGTTGAAGAAGCTTCTGATGATCATTTGGGTTAAGACCTTAACTATTTATACCACCGAAACAATAACCTGGAAGCGAATGCAGATCAATTATTTGCTGGCACGCGTTTTACGCTGACTTTTGTTTTCTACAAGAGCCATTGACCTCCAACCAGTGGATGGCAGCTGCTCCGCCACAATTGTAGAACCTTTCGGTACTTGTAAACTTACAAAATAATATAAGTTACTAAGAAAATTAAGTCAGACCAACTGGCATACAAGTCTTAGTGGAACCACCTGGCGTATGAGTGATATTATGAACTATTAGAGCTTGAAGGAGGACTTCCTAGAGTTATATCATACATTATATCTATATATTACATATTTTTCTCACAAATATAAGCTACTATATATATTTTCAGCTATATATTTGCCAGAACTTGCTTGACTTTTGCTCTGATAAATCATAAAAAGCATTTATTCATTCATTCCATTCATTGCCTCGTTGCCAGGTGAGAACAAAAGTCAAGAACAGGTGTGACAACAAAAAATCTGTAAAAATCTGGGACACCACCCTTGATGATACCTATAAAAACACAACTCACCGTTGGGAATGGCATCAATCAACCGCCAGCAGTTGATCCAGCACCAGAAATCCCCTCAAGAAACATGACCAAGTTCAGCCTGATTCTCCTGCTCGTCGCCATCCTGGCGATCGCTTCCACCCAAGCCGATGGGGATCGTCGTCCCTGCCCTGGCCGCTGCAGCCTGTCCTCCGCCAGCAAGAGTGTATGCATCCGCAGCAAGGCCACCAATACCTGCACCAAGCTCCGGGCCTGCCGTCTCCGCGAGAAGAACTGCCGCCGGCGGGACAGCGGCCTGGAACCGATCCGTGAGACCTGTGTGACCCGTTGCCGCAACATTCTCGGCTCCAGCGGCGTGGGACAGTGTGCGCCGCGTATCCGCAAGGGTGTTGTTGGCCCCGCCGGCAGCAAGAGGCTACGCTCTTGCCGTCGCCCGTGTGTCGACAACAAGGTGTCCACCTGCTGGAGGAATCAGCAGAATGGCTGCATCCTGCAAACACGCTGCCAGGCCGAGCAAAGGAACTGTGAGAGCCCCAACAACCAGTGGGTGAGGGCCAATCAGTGGAGCTGTTCCGGCAGCACCGTTGGCGGTGGTGTGCGCCATTGCCGCAAGAGGCCCATCATCATCAAGGACTAAGGACTGGAACGGAACTAGGACCTCAACCCCCGCAACAAACACAAGCGAAAGCATTTTCTTCTACTTTTTTTTTTTTTGTAACTTTACTATTTTTTGATTGCCTTCTATCTAAATTTCCCCTTGAAATAAATTTAATTTCATAAAAACTAAAGCAGTTTTCTTTTTGGTTTTTTTTATTTATTTAGAGAGACCTGAGCTCCTAAATTTAATGAAGTTTCCTGCTTCTCCACAGCTGAAATAAAGTTTCGAAACGTTTGGAAAATACATATTTGTGTGGCATTGCGGTTGCCAGTGCTGAATTTCCACTAAATTTCCCACATACTTTCGTCTACAAACACAAATAGAGATAGGGGAAAAATGCCACAAAATGTATTTTCCACTCTGTATTTATTTTTATTTTTTTTTTTATTTTTTGAAAAGCAATTTAAACTGTCGCTAGTTCAGGTAGCAGTCACTTGTAAACTTTTAAATGAAATTAGATATGTGCCTTTGGCCGTTATTTAATTTAACGCTCGACGAACTTAACCCCTTATGTGCCCAGTATAGGTTCTAGTTAAGGGTCCGGTTAGTTGTGCTAATGTTTTCTAATTTCATTATCCTGCGAGAGTGAGTGTGTGTGTGTTTCTGAGTCAGAACAGAATTTGCATTCGAGCACAAAGTGGCGGGTGTAATTTTCATATTTGCACTTTGCCGGGGCTGCTCCGGGGTTCGTCGAGGTCGAAAAGAGCCGCCGCCGCCGCCGCCGCCGCCATGCTAATAGAACGCCTGGGAAACCCGACAGCTGACAGCCCACGGGTTGGTTGGCTGCTGCCAGGATTCAGGATTCCCAGTGTCCTTGTTTATGGACTCGCAGCAGCAGCAGCAACAGCAGCAGCAACAATTGCAGCGACAGCACAGCAGGCAACATCAGGTGACGGCGGCAACAAAGTAAACTCCCAGAGCAACTCTCGGCCTCACAAAAGTGCACTGCTAAAAAAACACACAGCACTTGTCTTAACAGGGGGACAAATAAAAGGAAAAAAGGAACATCAAATAAATATTCATAGCCTGTAAGTTTAAGTTCCTTTCCTTGCCTTGCCCACTCTTCGTTTAGATCCTTAAAAATAACTCTAAAGTATCATATAATCTATATTAAGAAATCCTTTTAAAGCTTCCCTTTAAACCTTTAAATCCTTTTACATATTCCCACTAAACCCCTATATATTTCAGTGCATATGGGGATACAAAAAAAATGGATTTTGTGGGCGGGACGCTGCACTGACACCGCGTGCATGGCATGTCCTTAAGCCAGGATAAGGAGGGAGGTGGCCATCCGCTTTGCGACCTTTTTAACCCCTTCAGCGAGTGGGGGTGTGCACAAAGCACAACTTCTCGTGTTTCACTTAGTGTAAGCCGTGGAAAAGCGAGGAAAAACGCGGCTAGATGAGTTCCAAAGGATGATCTGAGGGGGCCAGCCCACTACTGACATATTATGACGACTTGGGAGATGGGTTAAGGGTGAATGGGTTAATGGGGGAACACGGAACTGGGTGGAAAAATAGCGACTCAAGTGCCCAACTCAGAGTCGAGTTTCACGTCGGTAAACAATATATCGATAGGTGTTATTAAATATAGATTTCCCTTCCTTAACACTGTTTAAGTTGTGTTTAAGCTGCCTTTATCTTACCATTTATTTCCACTTTAGTTTAAGTTAAAATTAAATCAATTAAATATGTAAAAACAAACAACGAAAACCCTGCCAAAAGTAGGATAAAAATACTGACATTTTCGCTTATGCCGCACTCTTCGCTGACCGGCACAAAATAATTGATTCGCCCTGCTCTGCTGCCACTCAATTAAAAGGCACTTTATTTTCCCCATTTTCACGCGGAAAACTGAGCAGCCGTGAACTCCGCTTAATACTGCCACTTTTGGTGGCATGCGCGGGGTCATCGCCTGTCACATGGTCATACATACTCGGATCACACTGTTAACCCTGTCGCCGGATCGTAACAATTTGCACAGACAGGCTAGGGCCAAACGTTGGTCACAGGAAGGACACAGCCGGAGGATAACTGGATCAGGGGGCCTAAGCCTATACCCCCCTACACTGGCAGCGAATAGGGAGCTGTTCTTGCTATATTTTCTATCATTATATAAAAGGCCAGTAGCTTGTTTATATTTAATATTTATTTCCACAAGGGACTTCAGCTTTTTTCGAGTGCACACACATAATTATAAACTGCTCTGTTCAACGGAAATTGAGGCACTACAAAAGCCGGCGAGACGCCGTCCCGAAAATGAATAAAATAATGGTAGGCCGTACAGTCAGGACCCTCCGGGTCACCTCCGGGTCACCTCCGGGCATTCGGGTCTGCCCTTCATGGGTCCTGTCCCGGATAGTGCTCAGAATTTAATTTCCTAGCCCAAACAAACTGCAGGATGCTGGAAAACTACGTCCGCTGATTGCGTCACGGAAATGAAATTAGATGGGCATGAAACTGAAAGTGAAGCCCGGTTCTCCGGGAAATCCCCATCAGAGGAAATGCCTCCTCGTAATGAGCTAGCTGCTGATGAAAACTGGGAAAAAAAACTCCCTGACAAATTGTCAACCGAACCCGCAACATTAGGCTAATTATGAGTACTTTTGGCTCACGAAAGAACTATGCAATTTACGCATAAATCAAACGGGAATAAATAACCAGAAACCGCACATTAATATCAGCAGTTTTTCCCACAAATACAATATGCAAATTATGGCTTTTCTTTGTTTTTTTTCAAATGAAAATATAATCGAGTTAAAGATTTTGTAGTTTTTTTGACAGCTGTCACAACGCATCGATAGTGGGGGCCCGAGGTTCCTATTAATTGGATCGGATTTATTGGCATGAAAGGCGACGAGCATGAAAAATGGTCGGAAGAAATAATAATCAACGGCAGAAATTGTATTATGAAAATAAACAAAACTCATTTTCATATGCAAAGAGTGTCCCTTGCCCCCAATTTGTGCCCCCCTTTTGGCTCCCCCTTTTTTTTTTTGAGGCGTGCGTGCATCTGCATATATTTAAAAACTTTTTTACACAATTCTTTGTTTATTTATTTAGTTGTGCTCGTGTTTGTCTTCTCTGTTCCCGTTCGCTAAACAAAAGCATAAGCAAAGAGGCGAAAACAAAAACATCAAGCGAACGAACCGAAGTAAAACATTTTTGCATAATTTTTTAATTTACTCTTTTGGCTAAAAATAGCGCGTGTTAACAAAAGGCCACCCATCCATCCAACCAGCCATCCATCCAACCATCCATCCATCGGCCAACAAAAGGCGTTGCTGGACTCGGATTCGGATTCGGTTTCGTTTACGGTTTTGGGATTGTCTTTGGGCTTTTGAAATCGATGCCAACGGGGAACCAGGAAGCCGGGCATCGCTTTGTGGTCCCTCCGAATTATCCCAGCTTTTCCTTACTTCTTCTGGGCTTTTCTCTGTTTTCCTTTTCCTTCTTTTTTGTTTTTCTTTAGGTATTTTTATAAGCAAGACAAATGATCGGCACACGTCCTTTTGGCTGCATTTAAAACTGGCTAAAAGGGAAGTGCAGCGTGAATTTGAACCCAAAAAGGTTCAGACGGGGGCAGGATAACAGATGCCGGGCTGCTCTCCTTAGTGGCAAGTCATAAATGTCAGGGGCCCAGCCCCGAAAATACTCATACGAGCGTCTACAAAAGACACTGCAACAAAATGTTTGCTACTTGGTGGGTCTCAGAAAATAAATAAATTTAGAAACCAACTACTGTTGAAGTTCAAATAATTTATGTATGTTGCAACTCTTTTTTTATGATTTTCTTTTATGTTATCTAATCGATTTATTATCGAATTTTTCTAATAAAATTTGCAAATTTAAAAATAGGGTCTTACATCTCCTTTGGGATGGCAGAAACTATCGATATATCGATGTTGTACCGATATTTATTAAGATATGTAAATTGACATTCGGACGTTGCGATATATGTGCGATAAATCGATATTTCTGTCTCCAAAGGTATTTCTGCCTATTTGCTTTGCAAATTTAACAATGTTTGTCGATTCGATTAATATTATCTATATCTTTATATCTATAAATCTATATCTTAATATATTTATCTTTATCTTTATTAAATTCGATATTTGTCGATATTTCAAATTTCTATACATACATTTTTGCAATGTGATCGATATATTATATCGAAACTTTCATCTCAATGTACATACATCCTAACTTCTTTTATATTATCCTATCTTTTATACATTATCCTATTATATACTGACTATTTTTATACCCTAAATGTATAATTTCCAATCCATGTAATATATGAAATTCCCTCCCTTTTCTTACAGTGCCCTTATTCGACTGACAAATAACTCAAAATGTGATTGATGACGGCCCTGACACGCTGACACATATAAATGCCTGCAAATGGAGCACAAGACTCTGTCGCTGACGACAATACACACACGACTCCGGAATTCGTCCCCAATACACGTCCGGAATCCGTCCAGTCAGTCCGTCCGTATATGTGTACTTAAGGAACCCGGCTTCTCCTTGGAGTTTCCCCCCGGACCAGGCCTTGGGGCCTTTGTTTTTGGCAATATAGAAGTGCGTGATTTTTGTGGCCGCATCATTACTCAACGTTCTAAGTGCTCGGCCGGAGGGAGTGGGCCGGGTTTAACCTACGATTATTGCCATTCATTGCCGAGACTAAAGTATGTCAACAAACTTCCCTCTGGATTTAGCCCCTCCATCGCCCCCACCATCTCCACCCACCAACCACTTGCCCCCGCCTCCGTGAAATGGAGAGACAACTTTGTCAGTTAGCGGCGCGGGCCAAATGAATGCAATTTGTAGTCCGAGAGCATTGGGCTCGAGAACTCGGGGCTTGGGGCTTTCATTTACATTAAGTAATTACCTGGAAAACCAAAGGAAAATGTAGTGGGGGAAAAAAGGGGGTGGTGACGGAGGCAGCTAAATGTTTAGATTTCATTTTTGCCCTGTCCCCGCCGCAGGCTCTCAGGCCCTCTTTGTCTCTGCGGAATATGAGAGTTCACCGTCCAATCAACTGGATCTGGACTTAAAGTGCTGCTATATTACAAATTCACCTGCATTCGGGGGCTAACTTTAATGAAACAAATACTTAAAGGTGTTTAATATATTTTACATGTGTCAGAGGAGTTTTAAAAACGAACTTAAAGGCACACAAACCTCGTGATACAGAGAATCAACCAGAAAAGTCTCAATGATTTAGTAAAAGGAAATCATTTATGGAAGTCAAATCCAGAGAATCTTTAATTATATTATATTAATAATAGACTTAAGATAGTAAAAGTATTCTGTAGTTAAGAATTAAACACATTTCAGTATAAAAACTCTGCTGAATTATTACAACAAGTAGTTTCCTTTCCTTTCATCAACTGCCAATATATTTTATTTATATTTCCATTTAAAATTAATGCCTTGGCATGCCCTGATATGTGAGTGGCGGCCATTAGGATCGGTTGACTTATGTCTTACCTCTGGATTAAGGAATATCCACTTCCATTCCAACTCCCACTCCGATTCCCACTCCAACTTCAACTCCCACTCCGACTGCCATTCCGGAGGCAGCTCATCTTCATTCAGCTCAAGTTGTCCCCGGATCCGTTGTTGGCCCAAAACTGTGTGTACAAATTGCTGGCAATTTTGAAACATGACCGTAACACACACACACACACACTAGCACACTCGAACAGTACACTGGAAAAACCACCCCGGCAAGTTCATCTATGTCGTCCCCGGAGCGGGGCAACACTTCAAAACTGATGACACTGTCAATTTAGATGGCCCAGTTGCCCATGTGTGTCAGTGTGGGTGTGCGTGTGTGTGTGTGGGGGGGGCTTAGGGGGTGTATGTGGCTGCCCCCCAATTCCAACCAGATGATAAACCTCTCACTATGACCCAGCCAAAAACCTCCCGTCCCAGCCCACGGCTGTGATGCATTGCAATGACATTTTCATGCTTTATCTGCGGCTGGCCTCGCATAAATTGATGCTCCCCCGCAGATGCAGGGGCGTGCTAAGGGGGTTTTAAAAGGGGTTAAATAAGGAACAATTTTAATATAAATATTATTAATATAAGCAAAGATTTCTAAGGCAAAGAACTTGTGAGAGAACTTGCTTAACTTCCTTTTTAAAATAAATATATTTGAAAAACAAATCTTTTTCTTATCAGTATTTCTATAATTTTAAAATACAAATCTAAGCATTAAGGCTTAGCTTAGGGGGTTTCACCTTAACTCCTGCTTATTCTGGTTATTCAAGGAAATTATTACAGACCCCCCCTCGAATACTGCACGCCCCTGTCACACTCCCCTTTCCATCAGGCCATTCAGCTTGCTGTTGTTGTTCGACATAAAAATGCAGTCAATTCTCTTGACAAATTTTACTTTTATTACACGCTTTGTTTATGTGAATTTGTGTACATGGCATTTGCACATCATCGACGAGCTCTACCCCCTCTCACCCCCTCCTCTCCCTTCACTACATTTCCAAATAAAAAGAACAACAACAAATAGCATTGGCAAGGACATGCTGCTGGTCCTGGCATTGCTACTGTTTCGACTGCAGGCAGGATGTTTGCTTCCATCGGCGACATGGAAACTTTGCACATGACTGGGCAATGCTCTAAAGAAGTGCCCGTTTTTTTTTCATGTGCATCATATCCTGTGAATCCTGAACTTCCGGTGAAATTCTTGAGTTAAGAACCAGCTTAAAGTCGGGTATTATTATAAGTTCTCCAGTAAATCTTTTGTGTGAAGAGTATAAAGATGCTTGCTAGGTAGTTGTTGAAGGTTCAATGAAAAGTCTTAATAAAGTTGTAAGATATTGTCGAAAAGGGTGACTCTGTGAGATAGGGCACTCCCACTCCAATCCATATCCGAATCCGTATCCGAATTGAATTGGTTATGATGTTTTACAGGGATTGCCATTTCCATGCGATCGGCGCTTATTTTTTTCATGGCATACTTTTATGCGCTGCAGCAAATTGTTTTAGACGCGACGCCGTTTCGGTGTCCTTGTAAATATCCTTATACGAGAGTGTGTGGGTGCTCCTTCTCTCGCTCTCTCTGTGTGTGTGTGTGCGTGTGAATTAAATTCATTTTGGGAGCGCAACTGAAAAGTAATCGATTACGCGCCTTAGACGCAGTCGTCACCTGATTAGCATAATTTGATGTGTGAGAGAGAGCGTGTTGCCAAGGACATTTCCCACCCTATATAACATACTATATATATATTCAACGTTTTCAATCTACCAAGAAAATTGTTCGATTTTCGGTGACAAAATATTTTTGAATCAGCGCCGTTCTTCGCTCTCGTTTTCTTTTCTTTTCTTTTTTTTTTGGCTTTCATTTTCTTTGTCGCTCTCGTCGTCGTCGTCGTTTGGCGACATGTCATCATCAGCAAACGCGACACGCGACAACTTCATTTTGTATTTTCCCAGAGCTCCCATCTCCCCCCAACCCCCTTGGGAAAGCAAAACGCCCTCCCTCCCCACCGACGTCGAGCAAGTGACAGTTGAAAGGCTGCAAAGGAATAACTTTAAAAATTGGAAAGGTAAGCCAATGAACTCGAAGCAAACAATGCTTTTGGTTTGTTAAAAAAAAAAGATTATTTTCGGGGAAATATTTCATTAAAAAAATATAAGAAAACTTAAGATAATATTTTGTCAAAGAAAAGCATATTTAAATAGGTTTTTAATACTATAAGTTTATCTATAAATTCGTATTCATATTTTCCATATAGTTTGGTTACTTCTCCATGTTTCTTTTATAATATTTACATTTTAGTAAAAGTTAAAGAGTTAATAAAGTAAAGTAAAGTAGTTAATAGTGCTGCTTTGCCTATAAACTTACTTGCATTTCTCTCTATCCAATAGTTTTCTTTTTTGTTTAAATTAAAAGCAATAAGAAAACAAAGTGCAAAGTCAACAAGAGCGCCATGTTTAGTTTGTATAAATTTAATGTTTTTCCAACTTGCAGGCGTGTCTCAATGGTGAAATATTAAACTGAGTCCAGGAAAATGTATTTATATTATATATTTTTCGTAGGCAAGACACAGTTCCACTTCAATGAACTCCGGTTAATGGCTAAAAAGAGTTTTCCTGGGGAAAGTCGTCGCTCAATTTAAATGTTGATTGATGAACAGGTGACGGGCAGGACACGCCGAATATTTTCACCTGAACTCCCAACATATGGGCGCTGTCGTCTGCCCTTTTTTTTTTTGAGTCTGTCTCGTGACAGAATCCTGGGGGATAGATAGCTCTCCCTCTTATCAGACCTGTCCTGACCCTTTAAAAACCCCATTTAGGACATGCGAACGCCATTAAAGCCGCGCAGGAAGTTGCCGGCGAGCAGAACCATTAAGTTTGATATACGACAATAAGCGTGGATAATGCGTTGAAGGAAGAACCCGGGCAGGACCATAAATTAATGGCAAGACAGACGCGAAGCCAGGTTGTCTTAGCCAAGTAGCGCTGGATTGTGGCCCAAAGTGTGGCGAAGTGCAGGTAAAGTGCATCCTTCGAGCGTCCCAATAATAAAAAGCAGAGTCACGAAGTGAAAGCTACACTGAATAAAAAATGATCGCCTAAAACCCAAACTGCATCTAAGGATATCTTAAAGCATTTACTTGACTATTTTTCCCTAGAATACACAACAAATTGCAGCTTGCATAGATATAATAATTTAAGAGAATCGCACCTGAGGTCTGAGGGCCAATCCCCGGCGATTGAAACTTAAATTGCAGTTGCTATTTCGCCGTAAGCCTTGGCCAGACTTTGGATATATAATATAGTATGTACCTTTACCGTCTGAATTTTCATTGGACTTTAAGCCGGGGGGAAAGCCGAACGGATTTGGCGGCCGGCTCAATAATAGAAATAGCCATGGCTTAAGCCTTTAAGTTGCCAATTACAATGAAAATTGATTTTATTTCGTACTTGTTTTATTTTTTGTTTTGCCCGCTCCCAAGCTTCCCGCAAATTCCTGCTTTCTCATCTCGGTGGATTTCTTTTTATTTGGGCATTGTTTTGGTTTAGTCTGGCCAGGCAGTTGTCCTGCGTCCTGCGTCCTTCCACCAGCTCGGTGGCTTTTATGAAAGACACAGCTGGGCAGTCGCCGCCTGCCTTGGCTGGCTGGCTTTATTTTATTCCCTTCGTTCGGCTCCCTCCCCCGGCCTTGGGCTTTTGGCTTTGGCATTGGCTTTGGCTCTGGTTTCGGTTGTCTGCTGGCAAAGTGCCGAATGTACATAATGCCAGTGGATTAGGGCTTAGTTTATCAGCGTTTCCACTGCCAATGTCAAGGTCAAGCTCATAAGCGCGTATGACAACAGCATTAGCCGTGTGTGGCCTGTACACTGGCAGAAACATGCCTCAGTTGCCATAAATTCCCGAAAAATCTAACAAAGAAATTGCTTACCCCTTAAAAGGATCTTCCTTTCTCATTAGTTATGGTTTGAGCTTGGCTTTTTCTGCCAGTGCACATTGGAAATAAATTCGGACTTGGCTCCATAAGTTGGCCAGCTGTTGAGCCATTTGGTCATCGCCTCGCTACGGCTATTAACATACAATTATGCCGAACTGCCAATCAAATGCAGACAGGAGCGGAACACAGTCCCCCTCCCCCCCACCGTGGCAACCTCGTCCTTGGCCAGGCATCGTCCTTGGGCCATTTATCATGGTAATAGGCGAGAGCGCGTGCGGGAATCGTTGTTTTGATTTAACGGCCCCGTTTTGCCGCAATCAAAGTATCGCAGACACACGCACTCCCTTGGACAGTCGTCGTCGTCGTCGTCTGAGCTGGCAATAAAAAATAAAGAACCCGTCGGCACGAGCACCAAACAAAAAAAAAAACAAAAAAAACCAAGAAAGAAAGCGAAAAGAATCTCAAGTGTCTTCATCCACAGGCCGAAAGCTGCATATGCTTCAAGGCCAATCGGCGGGGCAATTGGTGGCTTAATTTAAATCAAAGGCAGGCACTTGTGGAACTTCTTAAATAATTAAACATTGGAGTAGGTAAACAAGGCCACAAATTTATACATTAACGACTTAGACAAAAGCTACATGCAGTCTTAGACAAGTTCTTAATTATTTACTGGGTGTTTTCCTTAAAAAATAAATCAATTACTTATTAGATTATCTAACTGGAAAATATATATTCTTTAACACGAGTTGCCATGGCCACTCTTACTGTAGCTTAGTTTTTAAACTTAAGCCTAAAGTGTACAAATAAATAAATAAATAAATTATATTCTTTTAAAAAATAAATTAAATAAAATGTACAATTGTTTGCCTTTTTATCATAAGTCTTTAGGTAGTTAATTTCCCCGCAAACTTTACCTAGACTTTCTCCTATTGCGCCTACTAACACCTAACCCTAACAAGCACGTGCTTGGTGTAGCTAGGGCCACTCAAGAGTGTACTGATCGTAGTGCATCAACGTCCAAGATTGCAAGAGATTAAGAGGACTTCAGAAGTCCCCGTAATACCTTTATAAATAAAAAATGAAAACAACTAATTAGCTTACAAAAATATTTGTACTTTTCATTGCCTCCTTTTAGGCAGTTGTTAATAATTGTATTTAAAGAAATATACCTCAGTTCTATTCTAGCTAAATATATAATATAATATGCTAAGACTCCTAACCCATAGAAAAAAAACAATTAACAACTATTTTAACAACTTCCAAATAAAGATGAATACAAAAGATACATTTTACCTGCCTCGCACATGTATGTAGCTGGTGTTCTCTTCCGTATTTGATGGATACATATGTGTCGTAGTTCGCAACTATATTCCCCTGAAAGCGCACCATTTACCCAATGTTCAAGTGGTGATAAAAGTTATGCCATCCTCTGACGTGTCCTGCCAGTCCAGCTCCAGCTCCAGCTCCCCTCTCTCTCTCTCTCTCTCTCTAGCTGCAGATGCGCAAAATAAAGTGCTAAGCAGTTTTTTATGATTATGACGAAAGGCTTTTTGTGGATGCATGGCGTGGAGACTGTGGGCGCGTGTCCTTCGAGCGAACAACTCATGCTGTGTCCCAGTCTGACTCTGAGTATGTGCTAAATGTATCTGCGTATCTATATTTGTATCTGCGAAACAGTTGCCAGCTACATTGTCTGCGAATTCCGGCTGCATTTTATGGCTAAAAACAGAGATTGGCAACAAGGTAGCCAATGTTAAGGATGTCTGGCAATCTCTTAGTGCACAGTTGAGTGCATTTAGTGTCTTGCCTTTTGAGGGAATTCATATTTTCGCATCAAATTTAATTGTTGCAACTTAGAAGTGACTTAACAGATTGATGTTCTTATTTTGTGATAGAAAAACTCAAGATTTAATTGAAGATTTAGCTTTAAGTACTATGTAGCTCATGTGTGTCCACGTTACTTGTTAGTACCTCCTCCGAATGGGGGCAAATCTCTTCGTTTTTGCGCCCTATTAGCGACAATTTTCCGCCAGCATTCTCCGGAGTGTGTGTGTGTTTGCAGTGGCAAATTGAAAACTCTTAATGTAATTTGTGATTTGATCACGAAGGCACATCGTTAGTTGGCCCCCAAGGCCAGCGGGTGGAAGCTGCCAGTTGGCATAACTGATAATTTGATTATTATATGCAGTGAAATGGCGATGCCACGCCCACACATGTGCACACATCCCCCATGTCTGCGTGGGTCCCAATCATCAGCTTAGATTTCCATTTTTTGTTGCTGATGCTGCTGCTCCTGCTGCCTGGGCTGCCATAGATATCCTGACAGCAATTTCCGCTGCGAGTCGAAGGAGAATTTGTTGCTAAAGTCACTTTGGTTGTCGTAATTTCATAAATTGCGTAATTGCATTGCCTGCAGGCTAAGAAAAACGAGACAGAGGGGGAAGCCAGCCATGGCAAGTCGCAGGATGCACTGTAGACCAAGAGAGTAGTTGCTAGTTTCAGTGTTGGGCCAAGAAAAAGTCAAGTAAACGTATCTATAAATACGAGAAATACAAGTAGATTAATTAAATATAATATATAAATAATTGCACAGACTTTCCAAGACTTTTTTATATTAATTTCACCCCTAATAACCCTTCTAAAGATCTGCTCTAGGATTTCTCTGCGTGCTGGTAACTCGATGATTGCCCTTGAAGAATTCTTCATGCATCTTCCGTATCTCCGGTTCTTGTTGCATTTTCCACGAAGCAGATACAAGCACAACTATGTATTTCCTACTCTTCGTGGAAAATCACAACCACGGCAAATCAAATCAAAGGAATGACTCTGATGAAGTGCCTTTGGCTGAGTTGCATTTTGCAGTCGCACTCGCATTTGATTATTGCCAGTTCAACTTTTAACCAAGTGTTCATTCGTCCGATTGGCACCAAAAAAAATACACCACCCACCGCCAAAGAATTTTCCCCACGGATCACACCTGGCGCGGAAAATCGGAATGGAAACTCACGTACGCGATTATCATTATAAATGGCTGGTCATGGCTTTGCGATGCGCGATGCGCGCTTTCCATAACGTTGACTCATCAGAAAACTATCCAAATTCTGCAGAGGGAAAGTTAAAATGAAAATCATAAATTTCCCAACTCGAATTCCACAGAAGGAGACAAAGAGCAGAACCAAATTTATCGCGAGTGCCATTAAATCAAGGCAGAGATGGCATCTTGAATCTGCTTTTTAGCTTATCTGCAAGATCTGGTTTTATATATGCTTTATCTTTATCTGTAGGATGTAGGTTTCTTTTAAGTTATTATATATTATATATAGGAATGCTTCTTCTAAGATTTATGGTAAATAAATAAACAAATTTCTTAGTAAATTAATTTCAAAGAA
>JAEIIG010003711.1:0-10207 GCA_018904695.1 Drosophila parvula
AACAGAAAGTATAACTTGTATTAAAAATATTAGCTATATTAGGAGTTGGTCGTAATATTTATCTTCGTTTTTTTTTATAGGAAACTAAATATTAAATAATAAATAAATGAATTCTTTTGGCACTGTTTTATATATATTTATTGTCCGCAACTGTATAAATCCATTAGATGCCGCAGACGGTGGGCTGTGCTGCGATTTAGGACCCAGGTCATCTTAATGGGGGGCACGTCTGTTTGGGGCGTATTGGCCGAAAACCCGCTAACCGGAATCCCAATCGCCGTTGCTTGCACTTCGACACCATCTGCGGCAGCCTACGATGTGTGTGTTTTTATTTGGTTTGTCCATTTCTATGTCATCTGTCAAGTGTGTGTCTTCTGTGTGTGTGTGTGTTTGCTTCTGTGAAATCCAAAACATAATTACCGGAAGCGGAAGCGCACCACCGGAAGTGGCACGCCGCCGTACCGGAATGACGGAATGCGTACGTTGCCTCCCCCGAAACCATTTTCCTTCTCCGGTTTCCCGGTAGCCGGAGCCACGACTATCCGGGCCAAGTTCCCGGTTAAAGGTGGACCTGAGGGGACATCGCTGCATTCGGCCCGAGTACCTCGTAAAGGTTATCGATACACTAATCGCTCTTATCGGTGCCAGTTCAATCGATATATGTATATATAATTATAGTGTGTGAGACTTATCGCTAGTGCTATCGCTATGAGAATAATCGTAAAGGTAAGCTTGGCCAAAAGTATGAACGAAATCGCGGTAAACGTAATTGACTCGACTAAACACGACTATTTAAAACGCGGAATTTTGTTTATTCTAAGCGAAAAAGTAGGAGTTGGCATACATTTATGATTAGACTAACGGTTACTCTGGATATTTATATTATTCCGTAATAACTTTTGATTCGATAAAATATATAATATATATTATATATATATATTTATATTGAGATATTACTCGTGTGAATTGTTTGTGTGTGTTGCCTGGGTTTGGTCTTCAGTTAAAGAATACGGAATTATAGAGTATAGAATATAGAGTAGAGTTTACATGTAGATAGTCTTTGTTGGTTTCTTGCCATCCTGTTAGAGAGGGATAAGTAACCTAGTGGTTTTTATGGGGAAGTCTTTAGGTTTGAAACGCTTAGGGTTCGTCGGTTGTGAGATATGTCCTAAATACGACTATATGCCTTGGGGTAATATATGTAGGTACATCTATAGGGGGTTGTGCATGCTAGTCTGTGCATCGGGACTGTGTGTGTGTCTGTGTCTGTGTGCTTGTGTGTTTGTCTGAGCGAGACAGCTATTGAGCTTGGCAAAAACTCCCTATCTATCTCTTTCTAATCGTGCTGCTGCTTTTGCTGCTCTGTCTCACTCTTTCTCAGATCAGATCAGAGTATTCAAGTTACTTCGCTTAGCCTAGAATTCCAAAAGAAGTACATTTAGAGTAATTAAATATAATATATGTGTCTAGATATACATATATCTATATATCCATGCTCTGTGTGTGTGTGTGTGTGTCTCTGGATTTAGTTTTTATTTCGATTATTCAGTAATATCGCTTCGCTCTCTCTCTCTCTCTCTCCTTATCTCTCTCTCTCTTGCTCTCTAGTCCAATATATATATTAATTAATTAATTTAGATATCACAATATAATCATTAATCGTTAATCAATCGATAAGAAAAAACAAATAAATTTCGAATTTCGAATTTTTCGCTGACTTTTAATAATTAAAAATGAAAAATTGAATTTTGCAGGACAAATGTTGCCATTTTTCTTTGTTTTTGTTTTTCGTTTCGTTTTGCTAGCTTTGCTTTACAATAAATTACTTCCTCCTTCTCCTCACTTTGCTTACTGGCTAAAATGTGTGTGTGTGTTGTGTTGTTGAGTGTTTTCTTGTTGTATTTTCTTTGCTTAGTTTTAAATTAGATTTAATAGATTTCTCATTCGTACTTGCTAACACAAAAAAAATATATATATATATACGTGTATATATATTTGTAGAGATTGCACAAAAAAAAAAAGATTATTATTATTTATAAATTATGTCGTAGGGTGAATGCATCGCTTCCTTCGTCCCCGTCCTCGATGTCGTCGTCCTTCGTCGTCGCTCCGCCTAGATCCGGCTCTGCACCTCCAGATGCATAAAGCGCTCTTGACCTAAGCGAAGTCCAAGCGCGTTCCATGGAATGTTGATCGTTCAGTTTTGATTTTGATTTTGGTTTTAGATTCGGTTTAGTTTTGGTTTTTTTTTTGTTGCGTTATATTTACAAGAGAAGTTCCCGATTTGGTTTTGTTGGCATAGAAAGGAGAAATTTGCAAACATTAAAATTACGCTCTTTTAGCTCTGATTAACTCTGATTGTTGGGTGTCTTGCGAATTAAATGTCATATTCTTTGGGTTTTTTTTTTTGTGATCTGGCCGGTGGTGGTTGTCTCATCAGGTTAGTGACTTTATCTAGCGATCGCTCTACATGGAGGGGGCCGGCGGCGGTGATGTATTCGAGTCATTTAGGACCCAGCAACCGTCGAGGGGCTGTGAGCCCTGCTTACTTTCCAAATACGTCGCTATCTCGTTGGCGTTCTTGTTGAAGGCCACCATCATGGCCGTGTTTCCGCCGGAATCGCGGGCCTGCAGATTTGCGCCGGCTGCCACCAGCATTACGCAGATATCGCGGCGATTCTGCTCGGCGGCAATGTGGAGTGCGGTCTGTCCACTGCAATAAATAAGAGGGATAAATAGAAACTATAGATATATCTACACATATTTCAAAGGAATATTAAGTAAAAGAAGAACCAAAGAATCATTCAATATCAAGCGAAAAAGAAAAAATAAAGAGAGTGCACCTAAAATTCTCAAGTACGTTTTTGGTAAAAGTCTTGATGAAGGAAAAGTTTCATTTGAAAGTATGGCGACATTCGTATCAAGAGAGGAACGTCTTAAATCTTTATAGAAATAGATGCCAATTTCCTATTCTGCAAATTAACTTCTTTGTTTAATTAACTTTTTTAAATTTAACTTTTAAACATTTCCAACTAGTGTAATTTATGTACATAAGGGAAAACGAACTTCAACTGGAAAACATAGTCTGTCTAGTGGCACAAATTAATCCTCAGTCGGAGGGGGAATATCCAGCACTATCTGGTTGGATGTGGTCCCCTTTGGGTCTCCAGCTAATATACAAATCTCTTTGAAGCTGCAATTCTTCAAGCTTGCGTGTCTGCTTCAATTGGTTCCACTTCTCCATGGTCTGCTTGTTCTCCTTTGAGTACACGGGAGCACTATGTTCTTTGTTGTCCGAACTGGAAACTGCCTTGGCCATAGCTGGCTTATCTGCAGTTTTAGACAGATCCGTCGTAGCCGCCGAGCGTGTCCTTGTCTTGGGACCACGCCGGCTGCCACAAGCACCAATAGTGCCGAAGCAAAGCGGCACCGGAACTTTGGATTTGGAATTAAAGGAGAAGCTGTAGTCCATCGTAGCTCTTCCGCTTTCTGATTTTTCCATAATGAAATATAGTATTTTCCGGACGTCTGAACTGTATCAGTATTATCGGGATACTGAACTATACTGTACAGTAGAAGAGGCTTGTTTGACAATACTGGGTTACTGCCTACTAGATCTATCCTGCGAATTCGTACTTGGGAATCATAAGCCATGCAAGGGAAATAGCGAAAAGGATGGCAATATATGTGTGTCAAGGGGTAGTGGTGGTAACTGTACTTACAACTCCTTGTCGGCCATGTTGATGACGCGTCGCGTGGCGCACGAGATAATGTATTTGACGATGTCCTTATGGTTGTATTTGCAGGCAAAGTGCAAGGCGGTCTGTCCGTTCTTGTTCACTGACTGCAGTGAGTATCCTTGTTCATGTAGTGCACGTAACTGCAAGAAACCAGTTTAGCTGGGATTAGTGGGGGGCCTCAACAGAGCTCAACTAGGACTACAGCTAATATCGGTATATATACTATATATATAATATGTAGTTAGTTAGGCAATACGGTTAGGTCAAATATATATAATATAATAGTAATAGTTATGCTACCATATTGAGGTCGCCGCTCTGGGCTGCTAGTAGTACGGCATCGGAAGTTTGCTCCAGTATAGGGCTATTATTTAAATGTTTGTGTGTTTTTGTGTGTGTTGAGAGAGAGAGAAAGAGCGCGTGTGTGTGTGTGTTGGGTTGTGTGTGCATGAAAGAGAGAAAATAAAAAGAGAAATTCAAGCATCAGTTCGGTTGGGTTTTTCATTCGGTTTGATTCAAATGTCGATGAGACGAGAGTAAGATAAGTAAGACAGACAAAAAGAAGAGTGAGAGATAGATAGAGAGAGAGAGACAGAGAGAAAGAGATAGCCACAACAGACAGTCGAGTAATAAAGAAAGAGACAGCTAGTTATACGGAATACCTGAATCCATAACCAAAAACATCTTCGTTGAAACTGAATAAACGATCTTTGTTGCTGCATGCAAGAGTTATTTGTTTTGTACAGAAAATAGAAAATTAATTCGGAAAATCGAAAGAAATCAAATGAAATGAAATCGAATCAAATCAAGACAGCGACGGATAGATGCTCAGGGAAAGAGACAGAGACAGAGAGAGAGAGAGAGCGATAGATAGCGACAGGGAGATTCTTGTGTGTGAAAGAGATGGCAATTATTCCGTGGACCATGACAAAAGCGTGTGAGAGAGATAGAGAGGGGAAGAGAGCGAGAGCGAGAGCGAGCTAGCGAGATAGATCAGGCCAAACGAGCAAGACAGCTGTCGCCCAACGAATCCAATTAACGAGCACGAGAGCGCGCCACAGAGACAAAGAGATAGGAGAGTAAAAGAGCAAAAGAGAGAGAGAGAGTGAATTTGAAATTTCATTGCCGTCTCGCTCGGTTCAGCGCTGGTCGTCTCTTTCCTTCGAATGGATTTTGATACTGATATTGATTTTGATTTGTAATGAAATGCTGAACGAATCGGGGGACGCTTTTTACCTCTTCCACTTCATCACTTTAATGGGCTTGGAGCCAATTTGCAAATCCTCATCTTTAGGGTTTGGAATTACAGTGTATTTCGATGTATGTATGTATCGTATTAAAGTGTATGTGTGTGTGTGTTTGGTGTGTGTGTAAATTTGAAAAGAGAGTTACAAATTGTTAGTAAGCCATCGAAATCAAACGATTACAACTAAAGTAAAGTTACAACTAGAACTATGGTTAGGAAATCAAGTAACTAAACTAAATACTAGAGCTACCAGAGAGAGAGAGAGAGCACAATTGCAAGGCATCAAACCTACCCGTTTCCGGGGCATTTTGTGTGTGTTTCTGTTATCGGTTATCGGTTATCGATTATCGGTTTGATTTTTGGATTGGTTTTTGTTTTGGATGGGATCGTAACGAATACGGTTTGGTCCTTGCTACGGTTAACTGTTGATGTAAGCCGGGATTATATACCATTAAGTGCTCGAAGAGTAATCGTATTTAATGCTCTACTTACATGCGATCGTGGCAAGGACTAAGCTGTATTCGGCTCCTCACAATTAGGATATCGATTCTTAATATAGCATATGTATGTATGTATTTTTTAGGTGTGCTTATGTGTGTTCATTCAGGTGTATTAATGCGGTCAGTTGCGATCGAAAGAATATTGTATATCAACGGGAAAATTATCACAAAATAAGAGTAATTTGTTTTTAAATTAGAGCTCGAGAAAGGAGTTCCTTTTTTATGAAGAGTTCAGAAAAAAGTGATAAAAAACGAAATCAAAGAACGGCTTGTATTGCTTTAAAGTTAAAAGCAATTGTTGTTCTCTTGAGAATGCTTGTTTTTCGGAAAAATCTTTTATTCATGCATCGCTGCCATACTCCCTTTTACATGTTTTGCCTGCAATGTGCAAGCAAATTATTAACTGCAGCCTCTTAGTAGCAAGCGAGAGAGTTTTCCTTTTTGTACTCTTTTGTATTATGGTATTTTAGTAATATTCTAAAATAAAATAAGTTATTTCTCATTACTTTTGATATTCTTTCGACCGCATCCCGGTTTTTTTTTTGTATGTAAATGTCAATGTCTGGTCATGCAATTATCAACATTAAACATTAGGCAATGCAACGAAAAGAAGGATATGAATGGACAGGACAACTGGCAGCCTCCACTCCGCTCGTAGCCCCCAACGCAGGATTTATCAGGGATTTGGGTAAGGGGGGATCCGGGAAGGAGATTAGATCTCGATGCGCCGCTTGCGGAAGTGGAGGTGCAGGAACATGCGCCTGTCCAAGTACGGCAACTGCTCGGCCACGTGCTGCTGGTAGAGCTCGAGCCGCTCCTGCAGCGGTAGCTGATTGCCACCATTACCAACCCCATCCCCATTTAAGCCCATTCGTGGTGGCCAGCAGCCAGCCAAGAGGCGGGAAGAGAGCCTACCCGTGCTGCCCGGGCCGTGGCCCTGGGCCTGGTCCAGTTGGCGTCGCTCGTTCTGGGCCTGTCGCTGCGAGAAGGCGGCAAAGGAGCGCTCCTGGTCCGGTGTCTGTGGCATGGTGGCCGCCTCATGGTCCAAAATGTACAGCTCATCGATGGCAATGTCACAGATGTAGTGCAAGTGCTCCTGGGCACGATCGATCCGGAAATAGTGCTCCGCGGTGCAGGCTGCAAGTCGGGGAAATGTTTGAAATATTTTTAACGATGCAAACAGAAAAAGAACAGTTTCAGGACTTACAGTCGATGAAGCACCAATCCTGCGAGACCTTGGGATACGTGATGGACTCCTCGAACTTGGTGTTGAGCATGTTGCGGACATGCTCCAGATCGCACTGCGATTCGATCTCAATTAAGCCCAGTTTGTTGGCCAGCTTGCGCAGCATTTCCTTGTCATAGTGATATTGTTCGTACTGTAGCATGGTCACCCGCAGGATGTGCAGCTGCATCTTCTCCAGGGGATTCACCCTGCATGAGATATTGAAAATATATATATATTAGAGAGAATAAAGAGCTTGGCGCTTAAGGGGCCACTCACTGGACATCGCCACGACCATGCTTCCGCTTGGACAGCATCAGAGCCTTGTTGAGCAGCTCGATCTCAATGATCGAGGGCTTGACGCGACAGGCCTCGCCATCCACTTGCATGGGTATGGTGCGCCTGGTGATGATTCGCGCTGTCCGGCACTGGCAGATGCAGGTGCCATGCATGCCCGCCTGCAGCATGGGCAGCTGGTAGGTGGTTAGACCCACCACCTCCATTAGCCCGTCGTCAATGGAGGGCTTTGCGGCGCCGAACGAGTCGTTCCAAGGATGGGTGCCGCCGCCATAGCTGTCATGCAACAGGATAATAATATTAATTATTTACAAATTTAATGAAATTATTAATAAATCCAACAAATCCTAAATTGGCAAAGAATTTCATCAATTTTAAAGAAGTTAAAGTCAAGAAAGAAATCTACCAATGACCCACCTGGGAATGTTTAGAAAGAGGACCGCATGGCAGCCGGCATCGCGCAACTTGTGAGTAAAATCCTGACCGTCGCACTCCAGCGTTACCCACTGCGACAGATTGCGGTATTGACGCAGGATCAAATCCTTGCCACCCATCTGGCCATAGTACATCTTGTTGCGCAGCCGCGAATTGAATCGTTCCGGATGCGCCTCGCGTGCCTCATGAAACTCGAGAGCAATGTGAGCATCGACCCCAAATGAAAAGTAATTGTTGATCACATTCAAGGGCACAGTCGCCTTGCTCCGATCGACATGATCGTCGCTGACATCATCGTTGGGCGTCACCTTAACGCGCCAGCGATCCATCAGCACCGACTGGGACATGCCTATTTCGCGCAGTATCTTACCAACCGGTTCATCCGTATAGCCCTGAAGTTGGAGTTGGAAGCACTGTTTGTCATTTTCGGGTGCAAAAATGCGGAAATAAATGAAATCTAATTTACTGCCACAATGGTAACTCAATTGTACATGAGACATATGTTGTGTTAGATACTTAGGATGTTACATACATACATAGATAGATAGATAGATACTTTTACTTATTTGTCTAAATCACCCATACGCAGTGTTGCCAGTTTGTTATTTATAACAAGAGAAGGGTTATTCCTTACGGATTATTCAATTATTAGGTTAAATATTAATTAAGCTTAGGGTTTGTTTCAATATTTAAGCATTTATCTTATTGCATAAATAAATTAGAAGCCATTTTCTGATACAAAATGAATAATGATATTGTTAAGGTTTTAGAGATACTTGTTAGGGATGTACAGGGAGTAGAGCTGGAGAACAATCGAAGTGCGATATTTTATATATGTAGCATCGATGTTTTGCCAGCTCTAATGGGGAGAGGATTAGTCAGTTTATTATCGAAAATATCGTAATGTTAGATGTATCGAACTTTTAAAATATAGCCAAATAACCCAATTTAACCTAAAATTATTACATATTTAGTTAAAATGTCGCTAGATGAGAATCTCTGTCTATTTTCATAATGGTATACTTTGTAGCAGTCGCCTATGTGAATTTCTTTGGTCTCAAATCTGGCTTACGTGTCGTATGAGTGTTTTTTTCGTTTTTCATTTCAAACTTGAAGCAGACTTATTTGAAATCAACTCAGGAAAATAATATTAATAATGAGATCTCTAGCTTTTTGGGCGCTACTTAGTGTGGTAAAGGTAAAGCGTGTGTATTTTCATTAATCAGGGGGAGGAAAATCGATTACACTTACCCCGCCCCAACCGAGAGCGCGAGCGAGATCATTGCCGGTGCCCAAGGGCAGGACACCGACGGCCGGAACCGGCAACAATGGTGGCTGGATCTGATCCAGGACGGACAGAACCCAGCCAACGGTGCCATCGCCTCCGCAGGCCAGCACCCGGAGATTGGGAGCCTTGCGGAACATGTCCAGGCTGTAAGAGTTTATAGAGTTTTTGTTTGTGGATATTAAGAAATATTTTTGGGTTGGTCTCAACTCACCCCATTTTGGGACCACCTTGGGTGAGGTCGAACACCTGGCGCGGATTGAGCAGATGCTGAAACTTGCCAAGGAGCTTGACACCCTGATTGCCACCGGATTTGGGATTAATAAACACAATGACCGGGATTACGTCCGGCGATGGAATTGGCTTCACAATAAACGCCCGCAGCTCCTTCTTCTCCTCCCTGTTCTTGTGCCGGCGCTGTGTATGCTTCTTGCTCTTGTGTCCACCGCCGGCACCTTGTCCACCACCACCGCCGCCGCCACCGCCGCCAGCACCGGATCCTCCACCAGCTCCGCCAGCACCACCACCACCCGCTGATCCCGAGGCGGCATTGTTCTTGTTGCTCACACGAATCGAGGACTTGAAGTTACCCTTGTTCGGCAGCTTCACAATCCACGAGGGCGGTACAATGATGGGCGCATAGTTGCCTGCCAAGGATAAAGGAAAAATAATAAAATAAGCGCGTTTCTCTACACGGGAAGAGAAGTCATGAAAATAATATAGGAAACAAAATATATTTCACTTTTTTTGTCGTTGTTTTTATTTAGTAAATACAAGTATTTCTGGTATACCTTTCCTCTCTCTCAGTGTGTCGCGATGTCCTTGCCGGAAAAAGCTAATTTTGTGTGCTCGTGTGTGTGAGTGTAGTGGCAAGTGGCAAGTGCTTAAGAATTGCCAAGCAACTTAATTCAATTTGCCACCTTTAAAGGCCACTGTGTGTGTGTGTTTGGGTGTGTGGGTTAAATGGAGGGTAACGAAAGGAAAAGCCCCGGAAAAATATAGGGGCATGGGTAGCTGGCATAACCGGCATACCAAAGAGCAATTATGAATGCCACAAGTTGGACAAAGGAGCTGCTGCTGCTTCTGCTGCTGCTGCTCAAAGGAGGACAAAGGATCCCTGAGTCGGTGCCCACATGGCACCCACTCGTAATTCTATTTCGTGCTGTCTTGTCTTCATCTCCGGTCATGTCCGTGCCCCATCCGCCCCGCCGCCCATCGGTTGGCTGGCCGGGATACCGGGATACCAAAATGGCAGGATGCCAGGATGACAGCAGGAGTGTGCATAACGTAGAGAGTGTGTTAACAAGATGCTCATTGAGACACTTTATAAAAACGTGAACAGGAAGCGGTTAAGTCACCATCATGATGGGGACTTTGTTGCAACGTGAACGTTGCCAGGAATGCCAGGATAGCCAGGAGGTGGCTGTGACTGCCAGTTAGCATTTTCTGCAATTACTTTAATTGAAAATAGTTTGCGTT
>JAEIIG010003731.1:0-10702 GCA_018904695.1 Drosophila parvula
AATCCGAGCCAATGATCGGGTATGATTGAAAAAATTGTGATCGTTGCAGCTCTCTGATGTACATATACTGGACGATCCAAATGAGCCGGTGGACGACTCAGCTCTCAATAGCATCGGAATCAGCGGGAAATACAAATCATAGAAATGTAATTACAAAAATAATTGAAGATTTGATAGAAGCTGAAATATGTTGAGAACTCTATAAATGAGGTAAAAAAATTAATGATGGGTGAAATAGTTGTCAGTGTAAATGATCTTAGAGCTACAGAAATTTAAGACTGATTAGATAGATTTGAAATAGTTATCTCAACCATTATTAAAAAAGTTGTACCTGGCTGACTTTGAATTTGTTTCTCTGTATTAGAAATTCGAAAAATTATAGCTAACATCTTAATAAGAGTAGATGGCGTATAATTATGTACTTATTTTCAGCATATTTAGTGGAAATGGGAAAGTATCGCTACATGCTAATATAAATCGAAACACTTTCAAAATTTGCCATGGATGAAGCAGTCAAATCTAAAATATCGAAACATGTTTTTAAGACAATTGAAAAAATATTTAAATCAATTCGTGGATTACCCAAGAATCTACAAACAGATGCCTTAAGGCATTGACAAATCGATATGCAATCAATCACTATTCAACATGCATTACTTCAAAGGCCAAATAGTTCATTTGTAAATAATAATACTGAATTGTTTACGTGGAGCAAACTTAATTGTCTACGTATTCCTATAAATTGAAATTTAAATAGATTCTACCTCTTAAAGCATTGTGGTAATATTGCATTCGAACTTGTTGTTAGAAATCAAGTACTTGATTATGTTGAGCTTTCTTAATAGTTGTAAAGTAGAGATTTCTATGTGATTTTTCCTGTTGTTTTTCATAATTGTCTTTATTCGCAGAACTTTAAAAGTGTCTACTTCATTCAAAATAAACTTTGATGAATTGAATACAAAATTGCTGTTTCTTTGCCATTATCTGGTTAAGTTTATTGTGGGCTAGAACAAATATAATAACTGACAAGGGTGAACCTTGCGGTATTCCGTTGCCTAGTGGTTGTGAACTCAAATATACCTTGTTGGCAAGAACTGTTATTTTCATATGAAGAAATTTGTATGTATAAATAGCTGTCGAGTGATGAGATTTGACTAATGGGTTCTAAGTGTGTTGGCTATTTCCTTTCTGAAATAGCATCAATGGCTGATTGAATGATTATTTTAGTTATGTTGACTGTCGCTTTCTTTATGTCTTCCGGCAGATATTTTTTCGGAAATCTCCTGGGGCTGAATTTAGGTTTTTCGACAGGGTAGGTTGTTTTGTTCATCAAATATGACGTGCCATTTGGAGTTGAGAGAGGGAAGAAAGGTGATGCGATGGATAAAATGGAAGTATGTTGTGTAGTAAACTTAGATGTTTTATGAGACCCAGCTTATGTGCCAACTGAAAATATTATTATTATTTGAAAATATTATTGCGTGGTATGTAAGATGAGATTGATTTGATTGATTGATTGATTTTAAAGTGAGTTATTATTACTATTATTGTGTCAAAGTCGACTTTGAGTTGTGGATTAGGAGTCTACTCCTCAATATCCATTTGAGTAAGTATTCTCAAGGTAAAAGGTTTAGTTGGAATTTTGTAGAGTATAAATGGGTTTTCTCGTAATAATATAATTTTTGGATGTTGTGTTAAATAGGTAGATGTGCCTTTTTTTTCAAATACCCACCGACATCAATTTGCTTTTTGGCTAGGGGCAAGTCTGCAATTTTATTTTTTATTAGCGGGTTTTACTTCATTTGCATCGCCGCATCCCACTAATCAGTGTTGTCTCGGTCCACAGCTTTAACAGTTTGAGGTACTCGTTGTTCGTTTTTTAACAAGTTGACTATGTCGTACTGCTCTGCTTTTCTATCTTCCAATTTGGGTCAATTTTAAAATTTTTTTAAATTGTTTTTGCTACTTACTTCAGTTAAGTTGCGGTTCATCCTCGCTGCGACTCTATTTGGTTTTGTGTGTATGGGGAACAGTTAACTGCCGGAAAGTACACATTTTTTTTTTTAAATTGTCAAACACGTTTTTACACATTTAGTCCCGTTATTACTTTTGAATATAATATTTTTTTCGCGTTGATATTTAACTATATTTTTAACCGATTTGGACATACCATTATTATGGACATATTTATGGTACCTTTATGGACATAACACGGACGATTTCCAGAAGTCCGTTGATTTTATTTCCAAATATAAAACTGAATCCATATACAGACACGCTTTTAACTAAACCTTTTGAATCTTTGGCTCTGAACACAGTCTCTGGATTTAAGTCCAATAAAAAACTTATGGGATTTTCTGGGGCGGCTCATATAAAACACAGGATATCGTCTAAAAAGATGATAAACTCAGTTATCCTCGAAAATTGCAGTGAAATCTATGCCGAAACGACTAAAGAATGTCTTGCACAAAAAGCGGTACCCGAAAAGCTACTAATTTGCCAACAAAATACGATTTTGTTAGCTGTACGCAGACTTTTGAAACAGTTTTTTGAGGGAGTATATATGATATATGATATATGAGTATATATGATATACTATATATATGTATATATATTTCTGGCTCAATAAATAAATTGCAAATATTTATCATTTAATATGGTTTTATTGATTTCTAAAGTATTATCCAGCAAGATATATACACTTTTGCATGGGATTAAAGTAGAACTTTTCCCACTCCGATTCTCAATCCAAAGCATTGTTCTTGGATGCTTCAACAGCATCTTCTGGCGACTAAAATCGTTGACCATGCATTTTTCCTTGATTAGGGGGAATAAAAAAAGTCATTGTTCTCCAAGTCAGGGCCTTTACGGCGGATGACCCCTCTATTCAACATTTCGGCCCGTCAAACAAGCGATGACTTCAGCTGATGTGTGAGAGCTTCCATTGTCGGGGTACTCATGTTCGGTTTTGGAATTTCTTCAAAGAATTCAGGCAAACAAATTGCAAACAAAACAAACCTTTTTACGGCAATAAAATGCAATACCGAATGTTTGTATGGTGGAAAAATTCGCAAGGATGACTCTATCTCACGGTATATAACATGACGATCTTGCTTTATAACTTCACGCACGGCATCAATGTTTTCTGGAAATATTACTGTTTTTGGACAACCTTCACGACCTTCGTCTACGAGCGAGCGTCGGCCACGAATGAATTCATTAAACCTGAGGTGATAATCCACGTCGAAAGTTGTGAAAAATTATTACACGAAAATGCTCACGAGTTAGTTCAATTTTTTTGGCGAGGTAGGAGTGAGGTCAGAAAATTAGAAAGCTGCCCTCATATCATAAGATCACCGCTAAGCGCATAGATCTGAAGAATATATTGCATAATATTAGCGGAGTTATCTGACTTTCAAGTCAATCCTTTAAGAGCGTGTTTATATTAATTAAATTACATTAATTAAAAAATGTTATACTTATTACTAATAAAAGCAAAAGCCTAATAAAAACTTATTTTACTTTATTTTTATATTTCTAAGGATGGAAAAATATCTAATCAGGAGTTTAAGGATGCTGTGAAAAAAACATGCGTCGGAAAAAATTATGAAGAATTTCCACAGGTAAGAAATATCAAATTTAATTTACCAATGCATTTTCGTCAATGAGGTTAATAGCAGTTTCGGAAAATTGCAGTCCCTCTTTTTCATGTGTTTCATGTGTTCGTGTTTATAAGAACAATAGGCCATGCTGCATATAAAAATTTATCGGTCGACAAATCGATACAAATGTGATTCTCTGAAAATTTTTTGTTTTTAACTGGAAATCAATTTTAGATGTTTTGAAAACGACCGGAAATATATTAGAAGACTCATGTGGCTATATTCGTCCGTTTAGATCTCAGGAAACATTAAGCTTCCCAATTTAATGACAACATTCGAAAAAATACGTATTTTGTCCTCACCAAATACGAGCACTTCAAATCATTAAAAACATATATATAAGAAATGAACTTGAATTTAGATTAAGGGAGAAAATGTGAAAAATAATTTTAAATCAATTTAAATTTGAAAAGATTTATTAAATGCAGCAGGAAATCAAATTGGTTTCCGTCAATATTACTTTTCCGCATTAAGTAAATTAATTATATAATAATTAATAAATAAATAATACAAATGTTTCATATTTTGTCGACTTGACAACAGGGTTTGTTTAAGTCAATCTAGAAAAATAAAATATAATTAAATATGTAATTATTTAAATACAATGTTTTCTAAAGAGCATCAAAAAGAAAGTGGAAAGAGCCCTTACATCAGAATAGGCAAATAATAGAGACAAGCGTGAATTCATAGTAAGGTTTTGTTATGTTTATGTCAAGACATATTGCTATGGCTTATTTCACAAACAAGCACAATCGTATGTATCTTCTAATATGATTTGTTTGTATTTTTTTAATGTTTGATGTTAATGCACTACGGTGAGTACACTCAAGTAGCCCTTACGAAATCTGTCACGTTGCTTGAAGAAAAGAGAAAGAATAGATCAAGTTAGCGAGGAAATTAACCACTGGCGTGCTGTCTGAATGTTTGCTTGCATCCGTACTTAGATGGTACGTATTTCAGGTTATAGGGTACATATCACAATGGAATTCTGATATAAAATGGCTGGCCGAACAGACTTACACGCCAGAGCAGTCTTAATATCGATGGTCACATCAACGTAGGATGGCGGATCCCTGGCCAAACTGACTCTTGCCGGGTCAGAGACAAGGTAGGGATCATGCAACCGATCTTAAGATTTTCAACCGATTTTAGGAAGTTAACTACGTATGCCTCTTGGATTCAGATAGGAAATAAAGATAGAGTTTGTTAATTTTTTGAAGTGGAAGACGTAGAGGGAGCAATAATGGTTTCTAGACTGGGAAGGCTTATTATGTATGTAAATAAATACACGCATAGAAATAAACTAAAAGGATTCAAAAAATGTTTGCCATATAAGGGGTAATTATAAATATTCTTGGGAGAGGGTAAGGTTCAATAGGGGATTATACACAGTCTCGACACAACACGAAAGCATTCCGCCATTTATCTATCATGATCGGGTAAATAAACTTCAAGAGGTATACAAAAAGAGTATTCTCTTATGCTAGGACTAAATTATTAAAAATGATCGGAATTGAATTGTGTGATTATTTATTATTATGTCCTCTAAGTTTCAAATGAAATCGACGACGGAATGTCAGAACTTAATGTACGTATGGTATTGACGTAATTATAGTATAAAACTTGATTGGGTCTTCGAGATCATAAATAATTTTATAATACTTCACGTTAAGCACTCTGAAAGTAAGGGTACGTTTTTGTATTTACTTGTATCGATTTTTTTCTTATTGTTTAATATTTAAAGAATGTGACCTACAACTTTTAGGTTGATAGAAGCAATATTCTTTAAGTTATTGTCTTATTAATCTCCTGCTATTTAACTGACTAACTCTAAAACTCGTATATGCGGGCTTAGGATGCGTTTTGCTGAAAACTGATTTTTAAAAATCCGCGTTTACTGTCATTTCAAAACTACTAGACCGATTTATTTAATTTGGATTAACATTTTTCACATATAATATACCTCACCCTGCTTTTACTATGTACATTACTTCGCTGTTTACATTATGAGTATGGTGGAATTTATGTTGAGAAATAAAGGTGGAAAAACTTGGGAGCTAAAGATCTTCGGCTATAACTAGGATGTTGTGATGCGACTACAATTTAGAAAGCTTTTAGAATTCTTATTTGAAATCCGGAGGGAGTAAAGGATCAGACTTACTAAGACTTCTTTCTAAATGTTTCTTTTCATAGCTTCGGACTCCTTTAGCACAACAAACTCTGGCAGGTAGTCAGCGAATATAAAGTGTTTGAATTTGTTAGAGACATATTTCTTTAAATGATTGAGAATGGGAGAGTCGTAAAACAAATGCCTGCTTTGTAGGTGATACCGCAGTAAGGGTTTTTGGCAATAAAAATCAACTGTTCAAATTGCCATTTATATGGGTATTATATATATAGAACATCCGTTATATGCAGTGACTCTGGAGTAATGATCAAAAGCTTAAAGCTTCTTAAATCCCTGCCTCGTTTCCCACACTATATAAACGTAATCTAAACGTTCCCCAGCCTGGAAAAGAATAAAACTGATTCTAAACTGTCGATGTCTGCATTTCGGCGCGTTCAAGCGTTGAACGTGTATCTCAGCATTCGTATGCTACCCACAAAAATTCAAAAATTGATCGAGGCCTGTGCTGTTGGGATCCTTTTAAAACGTTTTACAAATGCAAGAACCCCAAGATCTACAAACTACAAGATCCTACTCGAAATTTATGAAATACAAAATAGAAAGACATTTAGAGTGGTTTAAAAATAGAGTTTTCTGGACGAATTCATCAAAAACTGAAGTGGTCCAATATGGGTCCCTTGATCAACACCAGAAGTCTTAATACTTAATACTGTTTTACCAAAGGTTACTTTTTAAGTTGAGAGGTATACTGTTTTTTTTTTTTTTTTAAGCACTAGCCCGCTTATCAATATTGTTGATCAAAGTATTGCATGAGCTAGAGCCATTACCTTGTTGTCTTCTTCTTGCCTTTAATAAAGCCTGGTAATTTTAGATAAAATGCTTGCCTCGGATTAATCCCATTTTTAGCCACTACCATTGTTGGTAACGCCCGTCTTTACAGCATGCATCGCACAAAACAGTGACCTGAGAGAATTCCTAGTCTGCTGGTCCACATGTGTGGACCGCCGCGAAGACTTTCTCCTGCAACATGCTGCTTTGACTCGGTAGCTTATAGGACAGCCTTATCTCAAGGTCTGTATAGTAGAAGTGGAGAACTATCGATAGTGGGCGCCATCGATATTCGACGATGGTCAATTTTGAGCCATCGATATGGTCGATAATACACCGATAACATCACCCGACATTTTTTAAACAGAAAATAGTTCTTACATGAAAATTATAGTTTACTTTAACCAAAAGTTTTGAATAAAAAATAAAAGAATATTTACATACTTCTCTTTGAGCCGTGTTCGCCTTGCTAAAAGCTCTTTCCGATTCTACGGATGTAGCGGGGATGCAGAGGTATTTCATAAAACGGCTCTTAATAGAACGAAAATACTTTTGATTCACCTGGAACTATAGTAATATTTAATAATTGCATTTACCGGCTCTGATCACCGATCGCTCACTCAAAAAATCAAACAAAGTGTCCTGGGAACTGGTGTGACGGGCAGATCAATTGGCGATTCTTTAATACAACATTGATAGCTTATTTTAAAAAGGTCTTGATGTCTTCTTCTTTTTAAGCTTGGATCCAGTAAAGTAGACATCCTGCAAAATGTCCTCTGCTCATTTATATAGAGACGTTTCTTTATTGACTCCAATAATATGTTTTGCATAGTTTTTCCTTATTTCCTTCCTTAGGTAAATCTTTTTCAATTTTCCGGAAAACTCTATATGACATTGGTAAAATTAGCGATATGGTTACATACTTTGCACCAGACATTTTTTCACTTGCTTGCTGAAAGAAAGCCAATATATTTTTATTATCACTCAGTAAACGTAGAAGATGGCAGAAAATGGCCGCGGTGCATTTGTTGTTGATAATAAAAAGTTTTTAAAAGTCGCTCAATCATGAAGTAAAAACTATTCCATCTAATGGGTGTTCAAATTAATTCCAATTAATATTACTCGCAATGTATCTGCGATATTTTGCAAACAGTGATTAGTTGTGTTCAACATTTTTTTTTGTATCCCAGAATGCTGTTTCTGTTAGTAAGCATTGGCAGTTGATGTCCACAAGTCACATGTAATAGATATATCCGAAACATTTTAACATATTACTGATAACTTGACAGAAGTTTTCTTAAACATATTAACCATTAGCACATCTCGTAAGTGAGTCTTGCTTGCCACTTTGTATCTAGGGTCCTATACCTGAGTGTATTTGACAAATCCTTCATTTTCTACGGAGTTGCAGGGATGAACATCTTTAAAAATCATCTTAGTTCAGGCTTTATCAATAGCGGTCTTTCCCTTAGAATTCGACTCGTACAAGACAGCTCTTTTGAAATAGGACGCTGCAGAGTAGTGCATACTCAATTTGCAACTGCTACCTGACGAAGCAATGTCGTTACTGTTTGCAAGTCCAGCTTGTGTGCTGGTATGTGTGGCCTGGTCTATTAATTTTCAAGCCAGGTTAAAATCTTTTTAAGTGGTCGTGCAAATTCGATGTATTTCCGCTAGCTTTCCGCTACTCTTTGCCACAGCTAAGGCATTTGGCTAGTTTTTTTATCGTCTGGACTTTTAAAATATTTCTGTACATGTAAAATTTACTGTTGCTAAATTGCAACAGAACCGTTATCAGAGTCTGTCTGGTGCAATCGCACCAGCATATGCCCGGTCATACTCCTCCTTATATCCCAACCCTTTTTCTAGTCGTCAAGCCCCATGAATGAGCTGTTTTGAAATCTGGTTGTGCTATCACTGGAGTTGGTTTGCCCTTTATGCAAGTTCTGCATGGATGTTTAGTTGAAGAGTTCCTCCGACGAGAGATTGCTGTTATGAAGGTTGAGCTGCAGGACCCACAGCGTCGAGGTACTTTTATCACCTTCTCTCGACGGGTCGACTATTACTGTCAACCCTCCTCTCCTTCCAAGTCGTTCAGCGCGTCCTTGTCCTCGGGGTGGCACTTTTTAAAGGTCCTCGGCCCCTTGCTATGTTTTTCAGAAGCGCACATAGACCACCCTCCATGGGTGCTGCCAGAACGTCTGTTTTCTGCCTATGTAGTAGCTTTAGCGCCCTATTTCTGAGTTGCGATGGGAAAGAGTACCTTTGACTTTGATATAGACGATATTAATTTGCCGCTCACCACCTCCAGCTTGGCCCTTCCCACAATGGTTCCAACTGGCGACAGTTTGTGTCAGCCACTTCAGAGCTGGGTCATCAAAGCACTTCCTAATTTACAGCTGTCAGTTTTGGGGTCTTCATCTTATGAGGGAGTCCGCCGGTTGACGCCATCTTGATCTTGGGGGTCTCCTTATATTGCGTCTTCGCCTTCATTCTCTCCCAAGAACTCTTCGGTCCTTCCTTGCATAAGCTCTGCACGCTCTCCAGGTAGGAATATCAATCGATACCGACACCCTTACGTTTTAGCTAGCATTTTCAATTCGTTGTAGCAGTAGCGTTACAACTGATAGGAATTGTTCCATGTTTGAAAATTATTGAGATCTGTTTGTAAGTCCGACTGGAAGAGCAGTTTTGATATAGCACACAAAGTTCAACGTCATCCGCGTACATGAGTTCTCTAGAGTTAGCCAAAACTTTGGACAGTTCAATAATAAATAATGTAAACAATAAGGGCTCCCTTGGGGGACCCCAAAGGTAGGCCAGGGAACATTAGAATTTTTTTTTAATAAGAGGGACTTTCTGCATCCTGCCAATCAGATAACTTAAGATCCATCTAAGATTATCCGGAACCACCAGAAAACCCATTAAATCAAGTTTCTTAATAAGAAGGGAGTAGTTAATGGAGTCAAATGCTTCACTGAAATTAGTATGGGTTACATCTGAAAATGTTGATGGAAGCCGTTTATTATAAAATAAGTGAGCTGTAAGAGATTGGTTGTTGTTGATCTTCGCCTGATAGATGCTGCAAATGGGGAATGATTGATTTTTCCCCTAAGAAACCAGGTGACGTCGAATTGATGGGTCATCTGCCGTACAGCCCTGACTTGGCACCCAATAACTTCTTTTTATTCCCCGACATCAATGTGAAAATGCGTGGTCAACGATTTTTTGTGCCAGAAGTTTTGAATTAAAAAACACCTTTTTAGAATGAGAATCTGAGTGGGAAAACTGTTTCGACAATTGTTATGAGTGCACGCAAAAGTGTATAATTCTTGCTGGAGAATCTTTTAATACAATTATTTTTTATGAAAAATATTTTGAATAATATCAATATTGATTATTCAAAATTAAGATTTATTAATTAGAAATATTCCGATTGAAAATTAAAGTTAACAAGTTCTTTTGAGATATATTATAGCTTAGAATTAATGTTCGTTTCGATACTAATTTATTGTAGATTGTTGGAAAGGTCATACCAAAAGCGAACTGTACAAAAAAATGTTTTTCTGTAGATGTTAGCAGACTTTTCAAAATAATATTATTTGTCCTAGCGGATGTGGACATTTGCAGGAGGTCCATTAAGTTTTGTGGATCATTTTTTGATAATACCATAGGTAAAACAAGAGAGTTCGTAATTTTATCAAGGACTTAAAACCTAGTTCTAAGATCTTAAAAGCATAGCCTAATACATGTTCTTTGCGATCTAAGTTAAAAATACAACGTGCTATCGAGTTAAATGAAACTTTAAACTTATCCATACTTGTTGCATCACTGGATGCGAAAATGTCAATGCCATAGAATATAGTCAGTATAATGCACGCTTTGGCTACTTACATTCTAATTCAAAATCATCACATGCCAAGCTTTCTTTCATTACCCGTGACTTTTGGGAGCGAGCACGGGATAAACTTTTTTTTAGAAATAGTTATGCATTTTTTTAGTTGTGCTTAAATGTAGCCCGCTCGCCTCCGAACAATTGCTAACACATTTATTGATTCGATTTAGGAGATTTAGCTGGACATCA
>JAEIIG010003739.1:0-77575 GCA_018904695.1 Drosophila parvula
TATAAGTCCTTGACTTGTAGCGTTAGGAATTCAATTAATAATAAAAATACAAAATACAAATAAACTATAAAGCTATTATAAATGATATTTTTTCAATGCTGACCAAACTCCAGCCATTTAAAACTACTACAAAATGCAAACTTAATCTACTTTGATTCGGCTGATTGAGTTTGATAGTTTAATTGAAATGTGGTCGGTAGGGAGAATCCATTTTATCGCCTTTTATTTCCACCAATGGAGGAGGGGGGAAAGGAAACGCAGCTTCAAACAATACAAATGCAATTATAAAGCAATTGTGGAACGCGAATGAACGAACAATTTAAATATGAATAATTTCGATTGAATTGTGTGTGTTTTTTTTCTGCCCCGATAAGTGTCAGGGTGCTAAATGTTAATCCGCTCTCGATTAAGTGTCATTAATATTTTGCTATTTCAATTAAACAACATTGAAATCGGAGCTACGAACTAAATTGCTTAATTTATTCGGCTTTGTTGTATTTGTTTCTACTTTTTTTTCTGTTTGTTTCGTTCGGCGTTGTTTTTTGCGTCACAAAAAAACTGAAATTAGCGACTGTGTCTAGTCTCGTTTATGCATTATTTATATACCTGATCACTAAAGTTTTTTATGGCCCCTGCGAAAACCTTATCAACTTGTTGTGGGTAAGACCAGAAACATAATCCCGCTACATACATATACATATACCATAAATATGCATATCGGGGCCATGAAATATATGCGTGTAGATTCCTTAAATCAGGCTTTTGATTAAATCAACCAATTTAAGGAACTTTTATGACTTTTGCCCATCATAAATGTGGATTTCTAATTAAGTGATTTGGCAATTTTATTAAGAAACGAATTTATTTAACATTTTTATGTACTTTATTATGATCATTAATATAATAGGAACTAGTATTTATTAAGATATTAAAAGATTTATGCGGAAACCTCAATAAAATATTAAATTTGGCAGCTATAACTTATTTATCCATATATATATTAACCTATTAATAGGTTCTTATGTTAAGAGTGTTATTTGCTTAGAGTAGAGTATCAAATCTTTTATTAGTTTCATTTAAAAGAATGTTTTTCTCATTTATCTTCTCAATAAATAAAAAGCAAAAAAAAAAAAGAACAAGCCACACAATACCAAAAGCGGTTCGTCAGCTTCGTAACCCAGTTTTCTGTTTATAAATATGTATCTTTAATGTATCTTTAATTGATTGTGAGTGGCTTAAGAACGTTCTTCGAGCATTCTTCTGTGTGGCCACGCCCACAACTAGCACTAGAGAGATACCTTATTTATTATTTTTATTATTACAGTGTGTGAACAGAACGTGGGCGAACCGCATGCTTGGGCCGCCCATTAATATTGACACTGAGTTATGTGAGCAAATTTGGCGAACTCGTTTAGCACATATGCCGGCATACACACGCTGGCCTATGTAAAGGCCATTTTATATATAAATGGCCCAAAATTAGCATTAAATTTGTAATTAATGAGCTGCCCTAGTAGTTGACGTTTTAATTGAAAATACCGCAGAGGAAAATGAATGTACAATTTATTGAAGTGCAATTAGAGCCGCCGTGAGTTTCGGATCTAATTTTTTTTTCATTAAACTTGTTTGGATTTTGATGTTTGCTCAAAACCATCATAATGTGTCATTCGCTGGCGATGCTGGTGATAAGTTGGGCCATCTAGTTTTGACATTTAAATGCACGAAAACAAAGGCAACTTTAATTTCTAATCTAAAAGCGAAGATCAGGCATTTAATGAGTTTGTTTTTTACGAAGAAAAAAAAAATCTCAAATATCTAAGCCAAGAAATTCGCTCAGCAAGGACAGATGCTGATGATAGAGAATATCGTCTTTATTGAGGTTAAACTTTATAATAATACTGCAATCACTGAAGCAGAGACGCCAGATATGGTTTTTTTTTGTTTCATTCAATTTATTTAAAGTGTTTATTTGCATATCATTGATGGCACTTTAATGACCACTTTACTTATTAGATCAATTCTCTTTGTATTGTTTCAGGTAAGCGATCTACATTCATCAAAAACTGAAAGCGGGTTATACTGGAATCACGATCGACTTTAAGTTCTAGCGTGTGGATGAATGGGCAATAAACTGACAAATATAGATGATATATCTATACTGCAGAGTAATTATATAACTATTTCGTTGAGTTTTTGTAAAGTTCAAAGATATTAATAAATACTTTTATTTTCTATAATTTATGCCTTCACTTAAAAAGGTTTTCCGACCTTGACCCACTCAAAAGTCACAACTTTCCCGCAAAAGTTTTATATAAAATATAAGGTAGCCCAAAACCAATTTGAAATTGATGGATGGGGATAAAAAGTAAAAGTATAGATTAATGTGAGACAATTTAAAGTAAGACAGAAACCGAAACCTATTTCGATTCCCGCTTTTTCCTGCTCCACGATTAATCCAAGGTAAGCCAGTCTCTGGGACGGTGTTTTTGTTTTATGGGCCAAATATGGTCGCGCAGCTCATGCATATTCATAAGTTATTTATATTTGCTATTTGCCAGAGATTTATAACGAATTTTGAGTGTTTTTGTTTCCTCTCCGTTCATGATTTTTATGACTTCTTTGGCAAGCAATTAAATATTGGTCGGCTCGTTTTTTTTCACTGTGGCTGATTCTGTGATTTTCTTTCCAATCGATTTGACTGACAGACAGACTTTCAATCAAACGAACCGAACGAAATCAAATCAAGCAAAAAGCACACTGACTGACAGTCAGAGCAGACCGACTAAATGTAGGGTCTGAGTGTGGGCCGATGCTGCTGCTGCTGCTGCTGTCTTCACTAAGCGGATTCCATTCGATTTGGGAATGTGATTTCCGAAGGCTGTTAATGACGCCCGAGCTACTAGAAATCCTTACCAAATTTAGTCGATTTCGGTGCCTCCAAAATCAATTTGTTGAGCGAATTTAAATTAATTTGCCATCGGCGGCGGACTTGAAGAGATATCTACGTTTCTCCGAATGCCATTTATCATGTTTCATTTTAAGTTGAGTTCGGGGGAAGCCTCCTCCGTCTCGGAATGTCAACCCTCGAATTGTGTCAGTATTTACTCTCCCTCGAGTGGCTGTAGGTTCATGCACTTGAAAGTGCATTCGGAAACAAGAAAACATGATGGGAAAGTCTGTTTTTATTGAGACTCGGACCGGGTGAGCTGAAACACATTTATTTACCATTAATTTTCCACTTTAATTGGATAGCTTTGCTTCGAGGAAGTAAATTTATATGCGCCACAATTTTGAGTCGTGTTGGGGGCACAGGCCCGGCCCCTTATACGAAATTCAAATAGCTCACACAATTCCCCTTTTCAATAATGCTTTATAAACTGTTTATGTACTCCGGAATATCTGATGTATAAAGCTGTTTCAGGGCAACTCATATTTATCATCAGTATCAGTTTGCTGACCAAAATTTAGTCACTTGGGAATTTTAAACCAAGGGGCTTCTACAACTTTCTCTGGGGTTAAAAGAGGTGGAAAGCATGGAGTTTATAAAAGAGATTATTAAATTAGTCTATAAATATACAGAAAAACTAAAATATATATATATTATATTGCATATTACTAATTAGTGGAAGTAAATTATTAATGGATACTTCCCAATTCGATACCATTTGGCATATTTGTTTTTTTTCTCAGTCTTTCGCTTTCGTTTTCTGCTCACAGTGGCCACTGTTTGTTTCGATTGACTTCAATTGGTTTGCCTCCCAAGATGCACGCCTTTAATTATTAACATTTTTTCGAGCGGTCACGTAATGCCAGCGTCATGCGGAAGCCATTTCACACATTAGGCCAATCTCTTCAGTCATCAAAATGAGTGCGATTAATGCTTTCTCGAACCGGGAAGTTGCTTTGAATATTATGCCTCACTCTCTTTGCTTTGATTAATCAACTCTTTAATGTGCTTCACATTTTATATAGGAATTCTTCAAACAGTTTTGTTTTAAATCTTTCACGTTGTCTCTGTTGTAGTTGTACACATACAATTTTGTAATCTTCTTAATGGCTTACATGACTAAATGGGATTAGTCTCTCAATTAAGGGAGAAACTTCGTTGCCCACCTTTTCCCAGTGACTTTCCTCCATCCTCATTGTCTTTAATTAATAAGGGAATTAAATTTTAAATGGCTTAGGGTTGCCGAATTTAAGTGGACTTCTAGTTGCTCAAGTTAAGTAAAGGGATTTAATAGGAAACCTACTCGGTTTAGCTACAGGAATTTGTGAAAATGTCCAGTAACCTTGACATTTGTACTTTGTGGCTTTAAAAAAAGGGGATTTTATGACAAAAATAAAACCAAAAAGCTTCGCAGGACTTTGTGGAATTTATGGCAACATATTAACTTATGTAACCACAAACCTTGGCACTTGTGCTTTGCGTCTTTGGTGAGATTAAATCCTCAATGGGTATTAAAGTGTTTCTTCGGGACTCGAGACTTTTCAAATGTTCGCATTGGCTATTTATAGATATTTTTTTTTATTTAGTGCGTGCTCGGCGGAAAACTGTGGCGGGAAATAGGAGAGAGGAGGTTCGGGTGGCGCTGACAGTTGACAGCTTTTGGACAACAATGAACTAATTTAAGCAGCCGAGTGTCATACATCAATGCACCATTGTTGCTATACGACAGCGTCGCTTCCACTATATATTTTCTTTCGTTTGATATATTAAGCTGCATGTACGCAAAACGTTATTGAACGCGAAAGAAAAATTAATACACATAATGCTTCCGGCAAAACATGAAAATGGAAAATGGAAAATGGAAGAAGCACTAAAAGAAACACACGAAGAACGAGGAAAACGAGGAAGAAGCTTCTACAGCTGCTGGTCGCAATCAATTTTCATGGTTAACCGAGCGGGCAAAGAGATATTCCACTTTTCCCAGCCTCCCCTCACCCGCCGCGGCTAATGACAAGTGAAATAAATCTTGGAAAAGTGCGAACAAAATTATTTTTCAACTTTTCCCGTCGCCTTGTTGCCCTAAAATATGGCGGAAAACTCGCACGAATTTTAATTTGTTTTCAAGCATTTTGTTAGTACAAATTAATGGGGGCAGCAGGGAAAAGTCACACTCAAAGTGGCATAAATCACTGCTGCGGAAATCTCAGATCAGTTGCAAGCCAATTGACCATAAGTCTGGGTTTTCAGGGAGTAAAATGGGAGCTAGCTTGATATACATATTTGTCAATACAAAAAATAGGTAAACAAGTGCTAGAGATTTTTTAGAAAATATTTTTTCTATTTTTAGATTCATATTTCTGAACATAATAAATTAGCCAGCCCAATATATATATTTTCTTGGTACATAGTTGGACTTAAAACAAACTAGGAGTGCCGGCTACTAACCCGCATTTAAATGTTTCTGCTCTGCCAAATGGAGTTGAATGCAAACACACAAAAATATTGCAATCTGTGACCCAAAAAAAAAAAAAAGAAAAACTGCAACCGTGTCAGAACCGCCGCAACCGCATTCAGGTTTTCACCCCGTTTTCCACCCACTGGGGATGCATTTGTCAACGGTTGCAGGTTGCTGCAGAGTGAGCCGAGGGCGCTTAGGCCACGCATAACTTCCATCACAGCCGAGCTACAAAAAACTATAAAATATTTGCAGTGCCAAGAGCCTGGATTTGGTCTGCTTCCCTTATTTTTTTTTTTAGTTCTGCGAATGGGATAGCTGGTAAAAATGCTGTCAAGCGACCATGCTGCGGGTAAAGTGAAGTGGAAGCAATAAAGTGAATGCCAAACATACTCCTGGGACCAGGACCAGGACCAGGACCAGGCGCAACATCATGATTCCCGCTTTCAGCCACCTCATCACGGTAGCAGAGACGCAGTGTCGCCTGCAATCATCATCTGGGGCAGCAGCTGGAAGTTATGGGTCAAATATCTTTCCACCTCTGGTGGGTGGAAAGAATGCTTAGAAAGTAAGCTGTCTTTGAAAGAAAATTTAATGGTTTTCTAACACAGTCTCGGGGTTCTTTAAACATATTTTGTTAAATAACATAAAAGAAGGTTTAAAACGTACTTTGAGGAAAATATCTTATTTTATACAGCCATATTTGTTTTTTTTCATTAAGACTGTTCCTTTAAACTCGAATGTCCAAGAAAATAAAAACTGAAAAATGTAATAATGCTTAAGTGCACGATCTGACATTTTGCCATTTATTTATTTCAATGCCTTACAATGTAATTAAGTTTTCTAACAACAGAACAACGCCTTCATCTCCTTTTAAAATCACCAATATTCCCTTTTTAGTCCTATTTACTTCAACAAAAGAGACGAGCCCTTCCCTCAATAAACTTCCTAATAGATCTCAGCTCGAGTTATCCTTGTCAATTATGGACAAACTGAAATATTTTGACGCCATCTCCAAGTCGTCGACGGTCTGAGACAACTTTGACAGGCGAAACACAAACCATTTGCCACAAGACCAATAAATAGGCCTTCTATCTTCCAACTTACTTGCAGTTTTGGCCGGAAAATATATACATATAATTTCCCGAGCTGCTGGCTGCCACCCCCCGAAGTAATTAATTTTGATTGACAGCAACTTTCTACCACCGAGTTTCGCTTTAATAGCACTTCAAAGGCTAAGCAATTATACCTTAACAAGTTCATCTCACGGCATGACATTCATTTGCGTAATCTTTCAATCAATTCAAGATCTGCGGTTCACCGAGTTGAAGCCGCAACCACATCTTGGGGCCAAAATTGGACGGAGACGTGTAAACTATCAGACACCAAATAAAAAACATTTGTCAGCACCGGGCGAATCATCAAAATCGTGGCAACAGAAGAATTCACACAACACGCGCACCTGTCATAAACCGAATCATAGCATAATTTATGATAATCTTATGCAAATGATTGGAAAAAACTCAGTTCGAATGTGAAGGAAAACTTTAAAATAAACTACACGGCCTGCCTGTAGATATTGAGTCGATATTTTGGTCCAAAAATTATATATGCATGCTATGCATATATCAAGTTAATTGGGTTAATTGACGCCGCCATATGCAGCCCTGTCCAATGCTATTTTTCATGTTGAACTTTTGCTGAAAACACACTTTAACTTTTAATATAAACGCTTGGTGGTGTGGCCGATGTTTATTTTTAATAAATTGCTCATTTAAATGGAAATGTCTGAGGAGTTCAATGTCAGGGCGCACGAATTCCCAAAGAAGTATTACCATTTTTAGAAGTTGTTTTTCTATTAATAATCTGGCTAAACATTTTCGGTTTGTCTGATTCTTATGGCTTGCTTAATAAATTCATAATTTATATGGTAATTTTTGTGAATCCCCGGGAAACTTTACGCAATATATAGGTACATATTTACCAAGTTATTCGGATAGCTTTCCTTTTAACACTTGCACTGTCTGCTTCAGTTCTTTCATCTTGACATTAGACTTTCTTATTATTGAAGTGGCTTTGTTTGCTTAGCCCCCCAAAAGAGAATGATCATTAAGCAAAAGTGACAACATTAAACAAATGCCCGGCACACAAATATTAATGCGCTAATTTGCATAATTTTCAAATTTATTTTCCATTCACTCTCTTGCACAGAGTGTGGCGTATAAAGTAGCCGATGATATTTCTTTTTCTCCATTTGCTTGACAAAGGGAATGCCGAGAGTGAAAAATGTGATATCGAAAAGCGTGGAACGAAGGAATTACACATAATGAAAGCCAAATCGAATAAAATCTATATATTTTTTCCTTGCCAGCATGCCTGCGCCCTGTGGCCGCTAATTTGCCTAACAATGGCATTAAGCACGCTTATTAGTTATAATTCGTCTTTGTGTTTGGCCAACAAGTTAGTGTTGAGCTAAGGGGCCCAGTCAGTCGTCAGAGTTCAGTTGATAAATGCCAAGGGAATCCCATACTCTATAAAGAGTTTTGTGTTCACACAATTTATCATCGTTTTAGAAAACGGCATCTTTAAGATTAAGTCATAAGACGCGTAATATGTTATTTATTGCCTCTGGTTTTGTTATTTATACAAATGGTAATGGCAATGCACTTTCCTGGCTTTGTCTCGGGATTTTGTTTTTCCGCATTTGAAGTCCCGTTTTGCCGTCGTACATAGTTGCATAAATTGCCGAACGGAAAAGCTGGTAACATTTTTTACAGCTGGGGAAAATCGTTTTGTAAACTCTTTTTCATTGCTGCACTTTCCACCGTTTATCTTGGCTTTTGGGAAAAAAAGTGTCAAATGCTATTTTTATGTTTCTCGGAACTGTGGGCGGAATGGGAAAACATTGACAATGTTTGAAACGTTTAATGGGTTTTGTGAATGAAAAATCTAAAAGGACAAACTTTCGAATTGTTTTGCAGAGAAGCCCAAGGGTTATTTAAAGCACTTTGCACCGATTTATAAAGGTTTCCTTATAAAAAAAAGCACTTTACAATAACTTCTTTTGAAGGTTTCTTTAAATAAATGCAATTTACAATAACTCCTTTAAAGGAAACTCGTTTGAATATCAATTTTTAAACTTTAAGCTGCATTCACCCGCATGTGGGTTTTTCTTATTATTATTTCTCCAGCGAAACTCAAGTAAACGCTAATTTAAATTCAATGCGTTTAATTTCCTCTTGTCAGCAACCCACCAATAAATGTTAAGCCAAAATTTAAATATTTTGCAAGCTGAAAGTAAAATAACAAAAAAAAAATAAATACACCGACGATGACGTTTTGTCAAAAGCCATCAAAATCATCTTTTCAGCCATTGTCAATGCTTTTGTAAATCAAAAAATAAGTTTATATAAAAAGAGTCACAACAAATACAGAAAAAGGCATGACTCGCGATCCGATCCAATCCATTCATTTTCAGGTTTGCTCACTTGGCCAAAATTGTATTAATGGGAATTTGGAACCTCCCCCTCATCCCGCATTTTGGACGCCATAAATTACAGTATAAACAAAAAAAAAAGAGAAAAAGAGGAAGAAACAAGACAAAAAACATATTTATTGCGTTTGCATATAAATATATGAATATGAAACTGAAGCCTCAGTTTGTTCACAGATATTACGAATATTGTCCGCATGAATCATATTACGGATTTCGCTTTTGTTTTGACTTTGCCATTCGCTGGCTATAGAGGTTAATGTACCACCAAAAACAACAACAACAAAATTAAGAGAATCCCCTACGTAACCTGAGTTATTTTTTTTATTTTTGATTAAGTAGGTTAATTGTTGTTGCGAATTTCGGGTGTTTCTTTCGTTCGCTTCCTGAAGCCGATATTGGCAGAATTTAATTTTTTGGCAACCATTAGATAAATTGACAGCCTGCAGTTCTTCTAGCTTTTTAGCCATATTAAAATACATTTGCATAATTAATGGCTGGAAATAGTTGCCAAACTCATTTTAACCGAAGCACAAGCCCATCCTGTTCCCTTTCCCCATTGCAATTATGTTTTGTGGCCGAAAACAATGACGATTTTGCTGCAGTCGGAAATATTTAACAGAAATGGAAAAAGGAATGCTGAACAACACAACAAAGCAGGCCGCTGTGAGTGACTTGGGCTTTTAAGCAAAATTAGATAACAACTAGCTGGAGCTTGGCGTTCAGGAAGAAATACAACAAAAACTATAAACATAATGAAAATAAATGTAAATGCACTGCGAGCAAGCAAGTATTATGTCAAACACATTAAAATTAAAATGGCTTTTAGACTAATTAAATCTCAAGTGCCTCATTAACTTATTTTTAACATTTTTACAATCATTACTTAGTTTTTAAATATTTTCATTCATTTCAAAATTAATTCATGAAGGCGAAATACACTTGAGAAGCTAAAGAAATTTATATAAATGTAACAAATATTTATATTACTATTTATTTAATAATATTGTTCAAAGTGTACGTCCGCATAATGATGTCTGATTTGAAGCCCAGTTTGTTGCTCCTGCTGGCGGTCCTCCTCCTTCGGCTGGCTACCAATTCCTTTTCTCTTGGCCAAATAATTGTTATGCCCATTTCATTGTTATGTCGTGAGCCGAAATAAATGACTTCCGTTTTCGACTTTGGGCTCTGACCCTTTCGTTTTTTCGGCCCTATGTGCAGGTCGTGCGTAAATGGACTTGACCGGTGTTATTTGGAAGAAAAAGCATTTCATGGTAGCGGATATGAGTGGGTGTACCCGGGGCCAGGTGTGCTGAAAAAAAAAAACACAGTCTGGATGGGAATTACATACATTCCATCGATTGAGTTTGGAAATCGATTTTACGGCAACCTCTTCTTATGGCATACTTCGCAGCGCCATTGTTTTTCGCTGAGCACTTGGCAGACACATTAATATCTTCAACGAAATGCATTCTTTTCTCGTTCTATTTTCATGTCAAGAGTACTAAAATAAATACAGATGTGGGTAGAATATTAGCGGCTACTGTTGGCTTTTAAAAAAGCAAAGAAATTGATTTAAGGGAAATTCAAATAAATGTAAGAGGAACAAATACGGAAACTACATTTAAACTTGTTAATAATTCTAGAATATTAACTTATTTATAGTAAATAATAGTAGATAATACATCATAGCTTCCATACTTATTTTTAGTTAAAGAAGTTAAAGAAGTGGGAATATATTACTTCTACATACTACTATTTCAACTGCCGCTGTAACAAACATAAAATAAATGTTGCCAGCGAAAAAAAATAACAAGGAAAAGTGGAAAAATGCATTAGGAAAACATTTTTCTAGCGCCTTTTGTGCTTCTCATTTCGATATATGTATATAAATTTCCATTTGCACTGCAGATGTAGAAGGCCCCTCTTCTCGTCGCAGAACTATTGTTCATTGTGGGCGGTGTTTTGGCTTTTGAGCGCCATAATTGAAACATGCATATTCCATTGTAACCAAGACAAGTAGCTTGGTATGGGGGGGTGTGTGTGTGTTTGTGTGTGGCATCATGATTGCAAAACAAACAATGCCAAGGCAGAAATCAGTAGCGCAGCAATACAAAAGCGAACGCTGCCCCAAAGCTAAAATAAAAACGCAAACAACCAACCGAAGCCCATTGGCAAGCACTTTTATTATCTGGAATACGCTGAAACAAAACACACACAACAGAATATAACAAAAACAAAAAAAAAAAAACAGAATAAAAACCAAATCAAAGACTACTTGCTGCCACGGCTAATATGCCGCCAAAATTTATTACCCACAGCAGCCACCGAACAACAAATAACAACCATGGAATATTCCATCCGTTTGTGCAATGCAGTTTCCTTAAAAGCCAAAAAACGATTTGCCAGCAAACATCGCCAAATATCTGCTTTAAGGCGGAACAACACTCAATCGGTTGTGGATTTTTCGTTCGTGCAACAGTTGCACATTTGATATCTGTATAGATACTTGCAGAGAGGCTTGAGGAGTGTCGCCATATTTGGCCAATCATCATGATGTTTTTTTGGCCTTATGCAATCAATATTTATGGCGTTTTCTGTCTTCCTCAGCTGCAGATCTCTGAATACCTTAAGGTGGGGTGTAGTTTCTCTGGAATTAAAGGAGGAAAACTTATATATCCCCAATATAAATACATTAAAATGAAAAGTTTCCTTGATATTACTTATATACAAATTTATATAACCAGAGCCCTAGAAAATCTTCAAGTGCATTAAGGCAGTTAATAAATAATGACAACTTTTCCTTCCCCCTTGTTTATTCTTGGAATTTTCCTATTGCGTTTTCGATCGATGGAAACTTGTTGTTGGCGTTTTTGTCTTACAATTTTTCTGCTCATAAATAATGCATTTTTTGTGGGCATACATATTCGATGATGGGAACTAAGGGAAAAATCCACAAAATGCATTTCCACTGAGCAACATTGACTATTGATTGTTATTATTATTATCATGATTATTGCTCTGGTTGGCATCGCGTTTGTTCAGCTGCAAGTCTTGCTAAAGTTACAAGTTTCAAGAACCTTGTGATTGACTCAAGGCTGTCAAATATTACGAACATATGCATTCATTTATCATCTTTTTATAAATTCAAGCTGCGATTGCAGTTCGACTTCACCTCGTTGGGTTATTCAACCTCAGGTTCAAGCCATCCGCCCATTATGAAGTCGTAAATATTATTCATACTCCAATTCCGTAAATAAATATGCAAGAAGCGAAAAAACAACAGCAGTTGCGTGAGTTTTTTTTTCGGGTTGAGCAAATAAACTCATTTCGCATGCGTTCCCCCTAATTCAGGTCAACAAACTTCAGCTTGAAACACACACAAAAATGTGTACATATATTTATATATATATAAAACTTGGTAACATCTGCTGTAAAACATTCTCAATATCATGGGAATAGATCATGGAGATGGGGTTGGGGAGGATGGAATGTAACCCAGTCTGAATGACACTTTTTATGCGAGAGCGGCGACAGCTGAAAAGCATCTTCAAGATGCTTGGCACGTTTTCAATTTGCCGGGAACCCTTTTGGACAAACCGTTTTATTGCAAATTAAAGTGCAATTAAGTGCAGCCATTGATGAAGCCATAAAAACATTTAAAAGCAAATGTAAATTGTCATCGCCGTTGCTGTGGCGACTTTCCCCTCGAGAGTCTTGTTAACATGTCGTCACCTTGCTCTCGAAACCTGCTGCTGCTCCGATGTATATTTAAATGTTATTTCAATATATATTTATTACTTTATTTCGGAATTTTTGTATTATTATTATTGTTTCAATCAGTCAATGGCTTTCGTTTGTTAATTAAATTAATTTTCTGGCCTCCCGATTCGTTGGCAATCAGAAATGTGTGCCATATAAATACGATGAGAGAGTTTTTCTCAAAAGGAGCCAAGGCCATTTACTGGGTCGCAGCAGCCCGCCGCTTCCCCCTGTTGCTCTCGCCTACGCCCGCTCCTTTTGTGGACTAACCTTGACGAGTGAAATCTAAAGGCTCACACACATGCACTCACAATTTCCGCAAAAGTGGCTTTTGCCAACTTTAAATGAAAACCTGTTAAAGGCAGTGCAAAAAAGCCAAGAGAGGAAACAGCCCCCATAGGAGGGGCGAAACCGAAGGGGAGTAAGCACCGAAGGAACCACGCACAAAACTTTGAGTTGAAAAATGTGAACAAGAAAGACAAAAAAAACAGGAAAGGAAGTGTCAAGTCCGGTGATCGAAGCTAGTTATACCCTGGTTAAATACTATATAGTAATTGCTTGTTGGTTTGACAAATACTTTTGATTGAATTCCATCGCAGTGTTTTAACCGGGTATAACATACTCTCCTTATTTCGTAAAACAATAATTTACGAACTTCTTTTTTATTAGCTAAAGTTGTCTTCTGATATTTATTACTCTTTAAAATTATAAAGAAATTTTTGTAAGCTACAAAAAGTTAATTTAAATTAGAAAATACTTCACCTTGAGCGTTACGAACACTGCATAAGATCCGAGCAAACCTTGGGGGTAAGGGTAATGCACACTCGTAGAAGGAAATGGCTGAAAAGGCAGAACTGGCTGCCAGTCGACGTCCGTCTGTCGGGGAAGCGTTCGTTCAAAGGCATGCACGGGTGTGGAGCACTCAGAGTTGCCTGTGCCGGTTACCTGTTCCTCCTGCTGTTGTTGCCGCTCCAGTCCTGCTTGCCCCGTTCCGCTTACCCAGTTATAACGCTTCAACGCCCCGCCGAGTGGAGTGGAGTGGAGTTGCTGATGGAGAGCAAGACGGCGGAACTGAAAAAAAAATAAAGGAGTTGAAGTTGGAGCCCGTCTCGATAAGTTCACATTTTGAGTTCAAGGTGAATCGGCCACAGTGAGCTCAGCTCCTTCGCCATCTTCTCCTTCTTCTTCTTCTGGTTGGTGGTATTTCCTTCTCTTCGAGACTCTTTTTTATGTTCGTATGTCACTGGTTTTGGGCTCCCCATGTTTGTTTGTCTCTGTGGCTTCCTTTGATTCCATGCCTCATGTGCCTGGCCCCATTTGCTTCGTTGCTGCCCGTAGTGGCACATAATTACATGGTTCTCTTTTCGCCCTTATTCCTGGCAAGAGCAAAAGCAAAACAAAAAGGTAGTGAAAAATTACAGCAAGCTAAAGACAAATAATACGAAATAATTAATGTTTCATTCCGAGCAGACGAAGGGAGATATTTTAGGGTTAATTTAGTGCTGTTCCTGGAAGTTAATGCATAGATAAGATATATTTAAAATAATGTTCTTGTATACGAGATTGAAATAAGGTGCACATGAAGGGAACATAAGATACTAAGCACATTTGCTGAAAAGATTGCAAAATATAGATGCAAAATAGTACAAAAAGCTAGAGAAGGATTTAATTTTCTTTACAAGAAATTAAAATGCTGGAGAAATATTACTTTGTTGTTATTTATCAAAGGCTAAAGAATTCCTTTAGAGAGAAAACTATCATCAGCAAAAAATGTGGCAATGACATTCCCTCGAACATTTTGAAATATATTAACAACTCGAAAGTGAATCATTTGAACCTATTAAATTACATCAAATTGTGTTTCTCAGAAACGAAACCCGACTGAATCATTCTTCTCAGACCTCAGATGAATTCTCCAGAATGCATCAATTTTTTTTTTTTTGATAAACAGTTCAAATGAACTATTCATAGACGATAGTCACATAATTTTTAAAGTCGTGCCATGAAGAGATATATGAGATCATTCACTGTGGCCCCAAGGGTATTATGCTCCATAAATCACAAGTTTAAATGCGAAGCCTTTTGTCTAACACGCCTCCCCACCTCAACTCGCCACTCAATTCCGTGTGCAGACGGCTGGAGTTTTGAAGTTGAGTTCAGTGAAGCGATCTCTAAGCGTTGTTCACCTGAGCGTATTAACATAAAAAATATTTTTTTTGCACACAAAAAGGTCAAAAATGTGCGTCGAGAAAAGAGCCGAACACTGAAAGCAACATTAAATTGGGTCAATTTAGTGGAAAAGTAAAGGCAAACATATATTTAATACGAATTTATATATTAAGACTATGCATTTGGTATATTTTACTTTAAATAAAATAAATAAATCACAAAAAACTGTTAGAGGTCTTTCTATAAGGCAAGAAAAAAAGCAAAGTTCTTGATTCTTGATTAAAAACAGACTTTAAATCAGTTCCTCCGCACGGCCCTATGTCGTCGGTCACAAAATGTGTCTGCCGGGGCTCTGCTAGCACATGCACACTATCAACGTTCGTGACAATTCGTTAAAGGCCTTCGGGCGAACTCTCGAGAATTTTTAGCCCATCACCAGTCCTAGCACAAATCTAGCCTTTTTTATAGTTAAATAGCTATTTTGGTGGTCATAGCATATTACCGAAAATGTCAGCTATTTTTGTTTCTCATCTCTAACCATTTCATTTAATTTCTCACATACATAAATGCAATAAATACTTTAAATACTTAAAAAAAAAATATCACAGATTGGTCTCACAATACTACCTAATTTATATTATATTAAAAGTGAAATTTCCGCTTATTTCTCATAAGCTTTTAAGTTTTCTCTCCGTGCACTGCACTCATCTTAATATAATAACTTGATGTCTGGGCTGTCAATAGTAAAATTTGGGAAAAATCCATGGGAAAGTAATGCAATCAAATGGCAATCGAGCATCCAGTCAGTCAGTCAGTGGGCCTGCCTCATTCATATAAATCAATCAATCGTGCGGAAAGCCAAATAATGGCATAAAATTTCAAGTGGCAACGGCCAGAAACCAACACAAACCCCATAGTATTGTATCGGTATCGGATGGAATCGAATCGAACGGGCCGGGCCAAACAAAACAAATCAACAATTTGTTGTTTACGCCCAATTGGCTTGAGTTCGAGATGCCCCTGGATGGACGCCTCTTCTCGCAGGGAAGCAAGTTGGGGGGGGGGGATAGGAGGATCCCCGGCCACACAATTTCCTTCACACATGCTACGTACTCATAATTAAATTTCAATTAAACTTTTCAACGCGCAACGCTCATCGAAGAGTCTGTGCATCTCTGTGCAGCTGTGTGTAACAATATTAATTAAAAGTGTTTAAAGCGAGTGAGTGGCGGCAGCGTTGCTCCCATAAACAGCCGCAAACAGTCAATTAAGTAGGAAAAGTGTTTGTGCCCATAGTTAACGGAGGCAGCATTGTTATCGCCGTTCGTCGTACAATCCACTTGCGATATATAGTAAGTAAGTGTGTTGTCGCATTGTCTTGCCCAATAGCGAAGCGAACCGTAACGCCGACTTAATGGGAAACGAGTAAAAACTATAATAATTCACATTGCATGCCAAGCTGCTGCTGAAATCGAAAATGAAAGTCGCCTGACGAGAGCAGAGCCAAGAAAATTCAGTGGACAGCTCAGGGAGTTGCATTTTTCTATTGGAATTTCTTCATAATGTTTAAATTAATTTAAGTATATATAATCTTCAAAATTATAAACCAAAAAATATCATTAAACAGAAAATTATTTCTCTTCTAAGGAAGTATACATTTTGTTAAGTTTATAAACTGAATAGTTGAAGTTGTTAAAAGGTTACTTGTTAAATGTAATGCCTTCTCTTAATTTTTGTGTTTATCGTGTGTTTACAGTCCGAAAAAAAAACACGAATGAAATATTTTCCTCCGTATATTTCTCCCCAAAAAAATATTCGCAGCATTTCCCTATTTAGCTTAATTTTGCAAATATTTAGAAAAAGCTTTGGCCAGATCTTTGCAAACATAAAAATAGTTTTTGGCCACATTTCTTTGTTTACTGAACTAACCAAATTGGACAGCAGTCAAGGGCAATTAAAAAAATTAAAATAAATTTTTATATACACAAAAATAAGAATTCCATATAGATGAAAGCTCTGTCAGTTCCCCATATATAAATATAAATAAATAAAAATAATATAGCAATAGTTAGTGCCTACATTGTTCTGACAACATTTAATTGAATTTTTTCAATAGTTGCATGTCTTACAAACTATTTTTCTGCAATCTGCAAGTCATTTCAAACTTTGCAATAAACAATTTTAATAAGCAAAGTTGGGTTGCTATACACAAACTTATATTTCATTTGGGGATAAGGAAACACGCATATCATCCACATGACCTCTGTTGTAATACGACGCGTCAAAATGATGCAAACACAATTTTCTTGGGACCGCGAAGGGAGCGGGCGGCTAGAAAATGTAATAGTTATGAAATGTAGTTGCAGTAGAAATATAACCATTAACATAGACACAACAACCCTTTTTTTTTACCCGCCATATGTGTGTGTGTGTTCGGGGCTTTCTTTTGTGTGAGTGTGTGTGTTCAGTAGGCCCATCCTGAAAAGCAATTTCATGTTATGAATCCGTTTTGGCCAAGGCAAAGTAGCGCACCATTTCAGCTCTTACTCGTCATACTTAGTATTTCTTTGGGTTATTTTGGGTTTTTCTTTTTGTATTTATTGTACAATAAAATATTATATTTACAGTGTACGAAAGGGCGGCCCTTTGGCGTACTGCATGTGTGTGTGTGTGTCTGCGCACAAAACAAAAACCCTTTCCTTTGTAGGCACCCTCTAATAGCTGTTAAGTTTGTGCCTTTTTCCTTTTTGTTGCTATTTGATACTTAAATTTGGGGATATAGAAATGAAGGTTAATGAGGGTGCCTGCCAGGGAATCCAGGGAAATATATAACTTGGGAAAATGGAAGAATATATTCACAGGAAAACAAATAAATTTTAAATTACCTTCTTTGTTAGCTAAACAAATGGTATATTTCTCTATTTTAGAAAATGATTTTCCTAACTTTTACTTATATTTCTTTCACCAAAAACCAAACTAATATGAAATTACCTTCTTTATTATGCCTCAAAATATTTAGATGTAACTGTTGTATATGTTGTGATAACTGTGCAATTCCTGAGTATAAAACATTCGTTTTCACAGCCCTATTTTGGGACACTTTTACTTATATTTTACATTTGCTGTCCGCGCCCCACTTCCCCTGCACTTGCTGGGTTGCCAACTTTTGTGCTTTGGACTGCCATTTCAGTTAGTCTCCTGCCGCAAATATAATGGCTATGGCAGGCAACACCAACGCGATACCAACTGGGAAGGCAACAAAAAAGCAAAAGCACAGCGCCAATTCGTTACGGCTCGCATATCTCGGCACACAGATACAGATACAGATACACACAGCCAAACACCCCCGTTTCCGCTTTCCTTTTTTTTTTTTTTTTGGTTTTTTGCGCTCTAACCCCAAGTCTCTGACCCTAAGTTCCCGTTCTCTACTCTCTGCATAGATATATAATATATTTATATATATATATAAATGAATGTGTTGGGGAAAAATGAAACTATTTTCGTATTTGTAAGATCTCGGCATTGGATAAAATGTTACCAAGCTTCGACAGCGTGAAAGCTTTGGCGAAAGAGTAGACCTTACTTTTTTTTTTGGGCGAGTAAAAGTCCTGGCTTGTGCATGTGTAAACGATAAGTTCAATCTTTGTTACGACTTCGATTATTTGCCACTATTGTTGCGGCAGCAATGGGATATGTTTTTGACAAGGATTTGGTTTGTTTACCTTTCCTAGCACTGTAATAATAAATCTAGTTACTATACTTATTTAGCAAGCAAATGTATTTAATTCTAAAGAAGAATACTGACAGTTCTTAGTAACAGAAAATACCATTTTTTCAATGCATTAAAATTAAATCTTCAGAACTTCGGTATTTCTCCTGGAAAATTTGCATATTTCTCTGTGAAAAGGGTGCCGTAAGCAATTGTTAAGCCTTTCTGAAACTTTTATTTGTCTTCAGCGAAGTTTTATTTCCAGTTACTTTAACTAAATTGCAAACGAATGAAGACCTGTCCAAAACAATTTGTACTGATTTGGGTGTTGCTGTTGGCCTTAAGCCTTGACTTTGACTGGTTCGTGATAAAAAATGGATGAGAGCCCTTTTAACGACAGACCATTTAGCGCATATGCCCCGAAAAGCCAAAAAAACGAAGCGGCGCCCCAGGTCCATAAATGGCATAATTAACGCATATTAAATGTCACCATTAAAATGGACAGCCAGCCGTGTGTCAGTCCCTCCGTCCTCGTTAAAATCGAGCAGGAAATTACGTATGCATATCGAAGCTCGAGGCCCAGAGCTATAATATGTATGGATGAATCATTAAAAACGCTAAAGTCTGGCGGGAAATCGAAGCCCATCCACACCCAAAAACCTCTTTAAACGACTTTGGTTTTATGTGCAATTATAAATGTATTTCCATTCCGAGAGTATACAAAAAGCACAGACTCTATAATTTATAAACTGTTGTGTATGACTGATGCCAGCGACATATATTATATTTTATATGCATATTTTTTTTAAACCAAAGTCAGGCCACGAGCTCAACCCTCAAGGTGAGCACGAAAAAACGAAGAATAAAAATAATAAATGCAATTAACATGCAGTTTACAGTGAGGGGAGGGAGGATGAGGGGAGTAAACCGGAGCGGAAAACTCGTGCCAGTTACAATTCGTCATATCGATATATATGTATATATATATCTATATACATATATGTATGTAGGTATGTTGAAGTTCCATATGGGCCGCTGCCATCGAGCCCGGTTCGCTTTTGCTCTGATCGAGTGTCAGATTTGTGAGTTAAGCTCTCTTTGGGCCATGCCACAAAAATTGAAAGCGTAAAATTGTAATAGACCGACATTGGTAACGGCTTTTATACGGCCTGACAGAGATGTCAAACGGCTCGACGGCCTAAAGCGAAAGTGAGTGAGATGCTGCCCGTATATTGTGTGCCGGCCTGCTCTGCGCTAAAATCTACTAAATCCGATTTGTGTCAAAAAAAAAAAAGAAAAAGGAGGAATGATGACAGAATATACATTTTTTTATTTTAATCCGCATGCCAACGGATTTAAGAAGATTGCACTTACGAGGTATATGAAATCAAATTCAGATACTTCTAGGAAAGTAAAGAGAGAAAAAATAAGGAAGGGTTTTTATTTTTGCGGAGATGCATTTTGTATACCCTAGAAAAATATTCTAATTTAGTGGGATAGTTCGTATGGAAGCTATATGATATAGTAATCTGATTTCAAGAGTTACCAAATATGGGAAGAGTATGCTGAATTTCAGTTCGATAGCTCAAAAACTGAGACCCTATATAGTTATTGTAGAAACTAAACTAATCACGAATATATATAGTATACCTAATAGGAGATGCCTCCTTCACTGCATTGCCAATATCACGACAAAACTATAATACCTGCTGCAGGGGTATAAATACGAGTATATAGATTAATCCAAATGTAAGAAAATCGCATGAATCCATATCCGTTTTTAATTTGTGCGTTTTTAAAAAGAGGAGTGTAAAGAGATATTCAAAGTATAGGGTACCTGAGCGACTTGTTTTAAACCAGAAAGAGTTATAGAGACTAGAATTACATAAACGCTCCGGGGTTTCAGATTTTAACATTTAAATTTGGTAAGGTTTTAAAAGTACTAAATAAATACCGTTTTGTAAATTTAAAATAAATATTTCTTGTCAAATTAAAATAAAAATAAACAGTTTAACCTGTTCCCAAAAAAAAACAACCATAAAACATTGAAAAAGCAGACTCATTTAACTTGAGAATAAATGCAATTAACCTCCACCTGGCACCGTAAAATGTTAAAAACCGGGGAAAATTAAGCTTTAACCGCGTCACCTCGGGAAACCCCCTCGTTACTTAGCATTCAGCTACTTGCATATGCATATTTGAAGTGCAGACCAACAAAAACGTTTAGCTAACGCTTTATAAACCTTCTTTTTGTACCCATTCCTTGGCTTCCAGTACGGTTGAATCGATTAAAAGGATTGCGTGTACATTTTTAATGCCAATTTGTTGTTGGTTGGATGTGCGGGGTGGTGGAGTTGAGAGGAGTTAAACGCTTCGGGATATGCAAATGTAGAGGAAGTGTAGGTAAATACCTAACAGGCAGTGGATATCTCTTATTTATGTACTCAAAGGGGCAACATTCTTAGTCATATTAAGAACTAAGTAAGACTTTTAAGCAGGTCGTACAATGTTTACAGTATAAAAACACTTAACTAACTAATATATTTTCATTCTTTTCGTTTTAGGTAAGCGACAAACGTTTACAACTTGAAAAAAATACAAAAATCGTCTTGAGAAAAGGGATAGCCATAGATACCATTGTAGTGTCTGTGTGTGCCAGCCTTAACCCCATGTAGATCAACTAATTGCGTAATTATGTGCTCCCCTTATACACAAATATCTACATATATTTATATATAATATATATCAATTTAGTCTAAGCTTACCCAACCTCATTCTCTTCACATTATGAATTTTTTGTAATCGAGTCTCACTACATTTTAGTGTTTGTATTTTGTAGTTTTTAACAACCAACTCAACCCATCCAAAAACAACAACAACAACACCCATGGAATCGAAATTAACATATCTCTGAATATCCAAATTGAAAAACAACATTTTGTGGCTGCAAGTTTATTTATTTTTCTTTTTTTTATCAGTGAAAAATCTATTTCATTTGCATACAATTTATAGCAGGAAATTAAAAATGTTTTCCTTGTCGCTTCTGTTGTTTTGACAATTTGCCAAAGATTCTTTCCGCTCGATTGTCGCTGTCTGTGTTTTGAAAATCCCCCCATTTAGGGAAACCAGAGAGAGAGCACTGAATATGCACTGGCCTTATCGCCATTTCTGGCGGCTTATCAAATATTCATTTAACTTTGAGTTTAGCAATTTTATTTAATTAGAATGTGCCCAGAGAAAGTGGCTTAATTAGGAGGCCTTTTCAAATCTGCATTTCCCTCTACTAACGTCAGATATTTGTCCTTCTCCTAAGAGTATATGTATATGTATATGTATATGTATATGTATATATCTGTGTACGTGTATGTGGGGAAAGCCTCTGCTCTTAATTACAAATGAGTACGTCCCTCTGGCCATTCCGCCCGATGCGTCCTCTCATTAGCCTTTTCAGTGGAGCCTCCACGCCAGCTCGACTTGTTGACATTTTGGTGTCACATCTAGAGGAGCTAAAAACTTGCATTTTGGCCTACATTCGTTGACGGAAATCTAAATTCCCCAAAGCACACAGATACAGGATAAAGCTGGCGGTGGCAAAGATTGAGGCAAGAGCTTTAAAATCATTAAGATGCTAACGAATATCCCTATTAAATGTCAGGCCTAGAGATCAAATTACCAATTAAATCCGTTTAGAAAATGCAAACATCAACATAATTAAATGATTTATGTTATTTAATTATACAAAACTGTTCTCTAATCTCAAAAGGTATGGGATATAAAGGATACTTTTTCGCAAGCCACGCGCATTTATCCAATTAGTTTTACCTTCTCACCCGCAAATTATTAAATTCAATTAAACTGAATGCCGAGTGTATGCCCCAGGCTCCCAGTTGGTTCAACATTTATGCCAATTATATTTAAACTAAAGCCACTTCAACATACCTCCCACTCGCCAACAAAATAAACATGAAAAACCGAATATCCAAATAAATAATAAACAATTTACATGTTTACAAAATGATTTTATTTCCTTTTTTCGTTTTTCGTATTTCGTATTTCTCATTTCGATGTTTGTCTTCCGGTATGCTGTAGTTCTGTGTAATTTATGTCGTGTGTCTAGCAAATAGTTGTATAGTACGTACAATTTGCTGCATATTTGGACCATAGTTTTCCCTGTCACAGCATAAATAAATACACGAAACACAGAGACCGTAAATAATTAAAAATAATATGAATAAATTTGGTAATTTAACGCAAAATCAAAGTAGGCATCATCGGATTTATTGTGACTGGCAGGAGGTCCTCTTCTCCATTTCCATTTCCATTTCCCTCCCAAAACCCCGTTGCCGTTGTCGTTAGTCTGGCTTACATTGGTTTATTAATTTCCATACGCATATATATTATATGTACTGTCTCCTCCATTTGTGCATTTTAACATGGTTCCCACTTTGTTGTTGTGTAAATAAATAAATAACTCCCCCCACGATTAAATGGTTTTGGTATGTAATGTATGAATAAAATAATTTTAAATTGGTTTGCTCCTAGCCGCATTAAGTGAAATAAGAACATATACATATATTTTGTATAAACAGCCATTATTTTGCATCGAACATTGTAACACACCTGTAGTTGTTGCTGAAAGATGAAGTAGTTGTAGCATATTTTTGGAGGCTCCCTTGCCTGTCACAGTGGACATTGACAAATTAATTGAATTATGCAAAATCGGCAACCAGTTAAAAGCATTTTAATTAATCGAGTTCATTGATGTTCCACTTGACAAGTATTTGTTGAAAAACTCCCCATGTAAATAATTTTCTGCGTGTTTGTGACTGTCTCTCTATCTCTCTATATATCTCTATCTCTTGTTCATGATGATAAACTAAACGAAATTCATGGCAAGCTTAAATATTCGGTGCATTTTGTAAATATTTTACAAGCACCGGTTTACCCCCTCATACCCCTCGAATAAACCACCAAATAACGATCCATGTATTTTAATTGAAAACCCATATTTCAACGTGGTCGGGCCATCAAAACAAACAAAACACCAAAAAATATTCCCAAAAAATGTTGTCAACTCGTTTACATCCGTATATACATGCCTATATTTGCAACCATTTTTGTAGTTACTGAAAACAAAACAAAAATAAACCCCTAAAACAATAACCAGTGCTCACTTAATAACCAAACAGGGGCAGAAATAAAAAAAAAATATACAATATATATGCGCTGAGAGAGCCGTTTCAGTGGAGAGATCGATTTGAAAAATTGTTTTTACCAGTGGCGAACTTTTCTTCTTTTCTTTTCCGGTTTTCTTTTACATTGCAGGTTTCAGACACCCATTAAAGCGTTTGCCTGCCTGACAGCCACAAGGTAAGCTCTAACCAGCTGATCAATCCCACCCATAACTATCAATCTATAAACCAAAATATAATAATAACAATCCGTGTAATCCCCTCCCTTAATTTCATTCTGTGTCGTCTTGTCTTGTTCTACTATTCTGTGTGTGTGTGTCTGTTTTTGTGCTAAAACCGAAACCGAAAGATATATTTTAATTGGCTTGTAATGGAACCAAACTGTACGAATTCTAATTAGAATGTTTGATGTGTTTGGCATTCCACCTATTCGTTTCTAAAAAAAAAAATTGTTTACACTGCTGGGAAGTTCCTTTAATTTAAGTTCATTAATTTTTCTATGTATTCAGTAGTGTTCTTTAGTGTTGTCATTCAGTAAAGATGTTGAACTGTAGATATTTTCATTTGCAGCCTCTTCTTATGGATTTTCGTTTTAATTGGACAAAGTTAGTTTTTTATAATTTCCCTAGAAATGTATTTAGTATTTATTAGACTTGTTCATAGATTTCTGTATTGATAAAAAGATAAATTTCCAATGGAAGCAATAAAATCGTTTGAATTCATGTTGCCCATATAAATGCAACAATTAGGAAGAAAACAACAGAAACACATTTATGGCCAAAACAATGGCCGAATGCCTGTGGTGCGTAGAGGACTGGAAAACCGAGAGTGGAGAGTGGCAATCCTGTTGCATTTGGCAGCTTTCGACATTCGAGAAGCCCTGAAGGGACGACAGGACCTGCTGTGTTCCAGGGGCTGCAATTATTGTGTGTTTCCTTGTCCATGTTTGTTATAATTTTATTGCCCACAAATATAGACAGATTTGCCCCACAATTTGTCGAACATTAGGCTAAGCAAGGGGGTGAAAGGCAGAGAGGAACTCTTAATGTCTCTAATGTGCCACCAATGGAGCGTACGTGTTTATGGCCTCTTTCATACACCGAGACATTAAATACAATAAGAAAACGCACAGATTTACAAAGTTGGATATATATGTGTTTTTAAAATTATAAAGAAAAACATTTCCCTTGTTAATAACAGATTTATTTTATTTTTACAAAAACTCTTTCATTCTAAAATGTTCTTGCTGTAGGTATTCTCTCAGTGCAACTTCCTGTTAGTATTTCAGGTGCTTCTAATCAAAATCGTGCTTTCAGGTGTTACGGGCGTGTGTGAAAAGCCATTTGTGAATTGTTTCGTTGTTCGTAATTTAACAGCTTCACATGCAAATGTCTCTCAATTATACATTCGTAGATGTAACAGGACATCGAGTAAATATTTCACGTGAAGGACACAACAGTCCTTTCATACTACATGGCTGCAAATTATTGTAATCGTTTTCTGTCCCTCGCTAGCAAAACGATAATTGTATAATCGCATTCGTAATCGACGATAATGACAACACTTTAGCGCCATATAACACATCATAAAAGAAAAAAAAAGAAATAGTGGGCTAGGAACTGCAATAACAACAATTACCACGGCCAGGAAAAAAAAAACAACGAGCCAAGCTGAGTAAGCCTGGCCAACAAATTGGTTGTACACACACAGGGACACACGGACACTCATGGCGAATGGCTGCCAACATCGGCAACATGCTATATTTTATCTGCTAATGTGTAATTATAAACAATTTCGTTGTTTGTTATTTATAATGGCGCAGCGGGAAAAATGGTAGCCGGAGAGCCTAAGTCCTGTGCCTGTAATTGTGCAGGCATTATTTTTTCAACTATTGTTTTGCGGCGCTGTGTGGGTGCAATTTTAACAAACGACTGACTGGCGATAACAATCGCCGGAAAATTGTCCCAAGCAAAGGGATTGCAGCGGGGCGGGATGGGGCGTGCCTTTTTCCTTTTTTTTTGAAATGCTGACGGAATGCGTGAGTCCAGCACATTTGCCACATTCCGAAACTGACAAACGATATACACGATATGTGCGAAACAAGACCGAGGAATGCGGAGAAAGGTGCTAAAATTTCATGACAAAAAAACTGTACAAACACAAACAAAAATAACTAAAATAGAAAATGGCGTGAAACACGCAACAACAAGAAGAGAACTGCGGGAAATTAATTGCTTTGAAATTTATGTTTAGAAATTAAAACTGGCAATGGTGCTTCGTGCTCTTGTTGCGGTTGCATTGCAACTGCTGCGCGTGAATGTATACTACACAACCGTGTAAACCGTGGCTGGGGAGCATTTAACTTCTGGTTTAATTGAATGCGAGTTAGACACGGTCTTAAGCTGATTTCATGGCAGATAAACCCTTTTACAAGCTCATTTTAATTCGGTATAATAATCCATTTTCTGCTGAGCTTAGTTCTTATGTAATTTCAACCAAAATTTTATCTTGTTAAAGCCTCCGTTTGAGGGGAGTGGATCCGAAATGAGAGCACATTCTGCCTGCAACCAAGACCACAATCAATTAAAGTTGCTCTGCGGCTGTCGCCATCCAACGTTAGTCGGTTATTGTGGCGCAACAGCTGCTGCCACGACTGCTGCAACACATATTGCTGCAATGTTGCAAAGAGGCGACAACACACACTCGACTAGATGCGTTCTACTGTTCCAATTATTGTCGTCCCTTCACCTGATTCTGTTCACTATTTTTTTTTCTCTTTCTTTTCGTGGGTTGTTTTGGCCGCGGCACTTTTAATTTCCCAGTCGAACGAGCTGCTCCTTTTTCGCTTTTCCCCAAACAGGAAGCTTATTGTTAGAGCTCTCTCTCTTTCTCCTTTTTTTTTTTGGCAAACTTCCTGCTTGTTTCGAGGCTTTAATTACGTCAGGCCAAGCTATTTTTTTTATTGTAAAATCCCTCCCTTTTTTTTTTTTGGTTTTTCCGTTTGCACTTGACTACATTTTGGGTCAAGTTGCGATGGCTAGTCGAATCCTTGAATTGACAATTACATTGACAAAGGCAGAATTTAACGGTCGGTTGCGCAGAAATGCTCTTGCAAATATTTTCTTCAAGAACTGAGCTCAGATTTTTCCCGAAACTTGCTGAGCTCAGACTAGTCAGACTTCATTATACGACTCCCGCCTTCAGTAGGGGAAAACCACTTAATTTCCTCCAATGCTGCGTATACGCAATGTTCAGTTAATTTCCTTCGACGGCAAAGAGGATTTATTGGTCGCACCAAATCGACATGCAACATCAACAGCAGCAGCAGCAGCTGCTGTCTTCATTAGGATTACATTGGCATTTTCCATTTTTGATGTGCTGCTCTCCGTCGATGGAATCCGAAATTCGATTCAACAATACGCCCTGTTGTACACGGTCCACGATGCGTATTAGTGTGTGTTAGGCGTGCGTGTATATTTCGATGATTTATGCATTCGGCAAAACACCTTCTTTGGCCAGGGCAGGGGGGCTTATGTAAATTTTCGATTGTAAATTCGTGCAAATCGCATTTTCAATTTCAACCTTTTGTTGCTCTACACTCGCAGCCAGCAATGCGAATATGCAAATGAAGCTCATAATTTGCTTTAGCCAAAGGCGGGAAATTACCAAAAATGAACTACGATGAGAAGAATGGATATGCGGTTGGGGTAAAATATACGGGGGATCATCATCGGTGCCAAAAACTTTTCGCCGCAGGACAACGAAAGAAGTTCAGTGCAAAAAACTATTCCTGGCACGGAGCAGAGAAGCAAAAGTTAGAGAAACTCTTACCCACTCTTTGTTTGGCTTTAAAGAGGCGCTAAGGACACTAGGAAAAAATTTATAAATATAAATTATAATATACCTGAGTTTTTATTGAAGAGAAGAAGTATTTATGAAAGGAATGCGAGCGATATTTGTCGAATTAGCTTTGGAATTCAAAGAAAAATAATGAAATCAAAAACTATCTATGAAATACTAATTAATTTCGAAAATACGATTAAGCACTGTTCCATTTTGTTTTTCATAAATAGTAAAGAAATACTTCATATATCTAAAGTAGAATAAATCAGCTTTTGTAGGGAAACCCTTGGAATAACTTAAAGTATCTGAAAACTAACTTTTCAGAAACTTTAACCTCTTTTTTTTGAGTATCTCGAGGGACAGGCAAAAAGAAGAACTTGAGGTTTGCACACATGACCCATTAATAAGCGCACGGCGCTCGCTGGCTGGGTGTTGGGTCATTTCATTCGCCTCTCTCAGCTGGACTTTGGGCCAGAGGATGGGGTTAAGGGACCTAAGCTTGGTTTGGGATTTTTGGCGGTGGAGTGGCCGTGCACCGAGCCCCAGCACGTTGTCAACATAAATTTTCGGGGGAGCAGCCATGAACTATGTTGGCGGCGGCGTTGGCAAAGTTTGCACTTCCTTGCAATTTAAATGCGTTTATCTATTCGAAAGTGTGCAAACAGACGCAAGTTGAAAAATAAATCTGCAACCGCAACGATGTGTAAGCAAATGCAATGATTTAAGCATTGCCTTCGATTTTATATACGGCAAACAGCATTCTACTAAATCAAAGAAACTATGACAGGGAAGAACAAATAAATGGCAGAAATTGTATCTTAGGAATACATTATTCTTGGTTTGTTATCTATATTGTGTAATAGATGAATTTTGATATTCTTAAAGCGGGATTATACTTAATTAAATTATAAAGGCATTTTGAATAGGTTGTTTTCCACATATCCCTTCGACAGCCTGCCAATGGAAACTCAATGATAATGAGTCCCAAAAGCGTTGGCTATGAATATATATTTTGCGTTGCATGAACACACACGCTCAGATACAAATGCACGGCTATATATAGATACAGATACGCATTCACAAGTCAAGTGCTTAATATGCAGGCTGCGTTGCATAACGTGGGGGATGGATATCGCAGTTTGAGGCTGGAGGCAGTGGTCCGGGGGACAACAGGGATCAAGGACGAGGTGGATAGATTCGGCGACCCAGAGGCGGCTCACATGCTCGATAATAAACGATAACTGTTACGATACCGTATCCGTAATTTGACGGAAGTGCTTTAAGGTTCTATAGCATATTATTTGCATTTTCTGCGCGGAGTTTTGTGCGCAGGTTGCGGCAGCTAATATGGGTTCAATTAACTTAATGTTAACATCAAGTACGTGATGTGCAGTGTTTCGCATAATGCGATTATCCTTATTATAATTTATGTGTTGAAATAACGTGGAATTTCTGGGTTAATATTCGCCTTACTTGGTGTTGTTTGTATGGGTTAATAGGCCACTTTCACTGGGCAATAATTCTATCAGTTTATATTCATTGATTTAAGTGTAAAGAATTGTTGAAATCTTCATTACGACTTTGATATTAACAAATTAGATGAAAGAAAAATGTTAAAAATAGAAATAAGTCAAGGCAGACGCACTTTTAGTTAAGTTAATAGATTATATTCACTTGATTCTTATTAATCTATAATAATCATACCTAGATATGCAGATATTTAAGTTGGCTATGTTCAATTCCTGTTTCCTGTTCCTAAGAAATTGACAAAGTCTTGGAAAAGCCTTAGCTTAAAAATACAAAGTACGTCATACACTGTCACATAATTATCTTTCCATATTCCTAAGCTTCACTTAAACTAATTCAATCCGAGTGACTTTGACACAATCCAAGAAACTTTCCACTGAACAAAACCCGACAGAGATGGATATATAGAGCCAGACAGAGACGGAGTGGCGGACCATTTGACGTCAGCGGCGGGCCTTTGGCCAGGTGAAGGAAATTCAATTAAACTTTTGTTGTCAGCTCTTCCTTCGCCCGCATCATTGTATAATATAATGGTACATATACATTGGTATATAGGGGCAGCGGCGATACTTGGCCAGGTTACACAAATAGCAAGTCACGTTATTCCATTTTGTTGGGGCGGTTCGTTTTGGTCCTTTGGCCAACTGTGAATTGGCCACGTTTCACATTTGCAGCTTACTCCGCAATTTGGCTTTAAATAAATATTTAAGCAACTATAATTGGAAACTCAAAAAGTGCAATTAGCAGTGTCCGGAAAGGAGCAACTTTCCAGAGTTTCAAGTTTCAAGTTCTCGTTCCGGTCGGCCGGTGAAATGGAAATTTCTTTGTCCAAAATTGAAGAATATTCAGTTGGGCAGCCGCCGGTCCATGTTAATTAGGTTATGAAATTTCACCAGGCCACACAGACGAGTGTTGTGGCTTAAAGACATGCCCAAAAGCTCCTTGACCATGTTTCTTGTCGGATGCGAATGGCACTTAAATTTTTAATTGCTGCTAATTAAAAAAAAAAACGCATGAAAACGGAATGTAGAGCATGAAAACATGCAGAATGTGGCGAAATACCGACAGGAATATGAAGCTGGAACTAAGGATAACAGTAAGCGAATGTTAAATACTCTCCAAAATAAAAAAAGACGAAAGGTGTATAGAAAAAATAAATGGGTTTCCGAATGTCCTTTCTTTTGGAATTAAATTGCTGAATCTAAAAATACCTTCAATACGAGCTAAATATAAACAAATATAAAGATTTCTTTTAAGGATATTCTAGTCAAAGGTTATCCCTATGTCAGCGTCTCTTGTCGAAAATTCTTCTAACATTTTCCATTGCCCTTGCGAGTTCTTCGTTTGCTCTTTCATGACATAAAAAAGGGCAAATAAATATTTAACAAGCTGCACAAAACAGACAAATAAACGCACTGGCACACAGACTGACACACACTCTGCCACACACACTGCCATCCTTGTTGGTGCACATACTAGAAAATACTTTGAAAAATGGCCAAAGAGTGAGACAGGGGGAGACAGGCGAGAAAGAGAGAGCGACGACACTTGAACATTAGGCAACAGCCAGGCTACAGAAACTCAACGTGATAAATTTTTCCCACTTTGAGAGAAATGAAAATACATTTTTTATCCAAAACGGGTAACTTTGCACAACGTTGTGGGGTCTAGCATGTATAAATTACGAAGGAAGCTAAACAAAAAACACAAAAACAAAAAAATATATAACCAAAAGAGAAACAACTTTCGAAGTGAGAAAAAGTGTGCGCAATTAATGAAAATAACTGAAGAGGGAATGTTTAAGAATTGCTGTCAAATGGAATATTCAGTGAGGAAAGTATTTTTGTATGTGAGCCCGAATTCTTAAGCGGAAAGTTAAATATAATTGTAAAAGGTTTGCTTTTATTAGCTGGGAAATATATAAAACTTTTGCATTGAAACTGCAATTCAACTAAAAAAATATAAAGGGTATTTGTAGGGTAATTTTCGTATAATAAATAAAAAGTTTATACAATTTTTGGTGTACTGACTGATAAAAGGCTGATAAAAGTATAGTACATTACTGATTCCATTGAATTTTATGATTGGAGCACGTCAAATAAACAAAAACATCTCTTCAGTCAAAGGAGCAAACACTAAACTTGCGAGTCTTGCCCAAATTCTTTTTCTCTCAAATTCCTTAGTGAGCTGTGTTGTGTATGTTTTGCTTTCGTATCCCCAAATACCGAATAAACTGTCAAAGGATCTGTTCACTTTAAAAATCCAAATAGAAAGAGATCTACGAGCTGAGAGAACCTCAACCTCCTATCCATTAAAAAACATAAAGCAGACATTAGCTTGGTCATTTTTGGACATAACAATGCCTGTCTGTCAGCTCTGCATCTGTCTCGGTGTTTGGACCTTTTCCGCTTAGTCCTCCCATTACCCCATATATCCCTGATATTCTGCAGCCACCACCTTGTTCCCCCGCAGCCATGTCTGCTTTCTGCGCTTATCAGACTGCGCTTTGTTCTTGCAGTTTTATGCATACTTTTAGGCGCAAATCACGCCATGTTGAAAAGTTTGCCGTACTGCTGTCTCCGCTCCTGCGGTTCATTGCACTGTTCTCTCTGTTTTCTGCAATGAAAATTGCAACGCGCCGCAGTTTTATTGCCCGGAAATGCCTTTTTTGGGCTAGACGGGAAAAGTTTCGACCAGGCAAAAAAAAAACAACTGCTGTTGCACAGAAAATAAGAAGTAAATACAGTATTTTCTTAATATTATGGAGATTCTTTTAAGAATATTCTTTAAGCTCTTGTTAAGCATCTACTATGATTGCTTTTTCATGAAATAAAAATCAATTTAAACATCTTCTTTAATTTTGAAGTGATCCCTTTTCAAATTTAAGGAATTTTAAAACATTTTTCCACGGTGCAACTATTGAGCAAAGTTCAAGTTGCGATTGCAGTTGCAATTCTCGTTCGAAATTGTCGCATGTTTGGACGCAGTAAGCGGGACACATGGATAAGTTCGAACTCCGAAACACCGAACTTCGATTATGGCAGGTAATAAAAAAAAACATTGTGCTACGCCGTGGCCTAGGCGCTTTCAAAAATTTGGATTTATGGTTATTTTATGGCTGTTTGGTTTATTGTTCTTGGTGCTCCTTCGCCTACTTGTTCCACGGCTTGTCGCCTCGGTCATAAAAATTCAATTATGTGAAGGAGGAACGCCTCCTTGCAGGCCCGAAGAAGGAGTCAAGCGAAGGACCGTAAAAATGAATGAATGCTGATTTAAGGAGGAGTCTCTGTCGTCTGAGTGCGCCCCGAAAAGTATGCCATCGCTTCTTTACTTTTTTTTTCCTTCACATGCCTTCGACACACTTGCATGTGTAAGCAGCAGCGCCACACGCACACTCTCGCAGCTTGGCAGGACGAAGAAAGTTTTGCGGAGAAGAATACGAAATGGGATGCGAGAATTGCCGAAATGTGGGAAAGCAACCGCTTGAGCGCCGCCGAGAGCCCCTAGAAGTATGCTTTAAATTTTCCCACTATGCAAAACGGATGCCGTGAGATGGAAAATGAGGAAACGCGAAGCAGCATCCTGCGGCGCTGACGGGGGATATGTTGACTAAATAGAAACAGGAAGAGGCGTCTAGAGAATGCGAATCCCGTTCACCGCATATACTCTTATGAAAATGAAGCTGCAAAATCCTCAAAAGGGGAAAGTTCACGTTTTTTGTGCAAATGTCACTCACATCCGTGTGTGATGTTAAGTTAAAAACTTTCTTGAGCTTAAGCACAAATAATTTCAGTCTAAAAATAAATAGGTCAAGATAAATAAGAGGGGAAGATGGCCAAAGTACAAAAGGGAATAAAAACTATAGATTCATCTATTTAAAAAACCATTAAGAGTAATTAAATGGCCTACAAAATACTATGTACCCTTACTTCAGCAATTATAGATCCAAATTTATTGTAAACCATTTGATACATCATCCATGGACTCACAGGACCTTAAATATTTACACCAACCATCAATCGGGTGAAAGCCAATCTCCTGATGGATTGCTCGACTTGTGAGAGGTTAAATGCCTGCTTATACTCGCATATCCTTTTCTGTGCCACTAGTCCTTCCTTCACTTTGTTTGTGTCTGCCCCGTTTTGTTCAAACATTATCGCAAACTTTGCATTATCCTGCTGTAAGTGAGAGCACACAGAAGATGGGGCCGAGTGCGTGGCAGAGTGTGCTAGTTATTAACCTCCTTCCGACTTTCCAAGCTATGCTTGCCGCCTTTGATAAACTATATAGCCATCTCAGGCGTGTAGCTGCTTATGCATGTAAATATGGCACAGATCCTTTAAGGCTCGCGTCTGATATGTACTACGTGCACTCGGAAAATAAAATGCTGCTTAAGAACAACCAATTTTATGCAAAATATTCAGTTAAATTCAAAGTATTTCTTGACTTTTATTTTGTATATTATGAAAGCATAATTTTTCTCTGCAAATTCCATGGGTATTCCCTGTTTTCTGAGTGCTTTTGGATATATTTGTTCTCAGTCGATGGCAGATAATTGGCCTACGGAAGTATGGGAATGAACGATCATTGTCGTTGTCGTCCTGATTGACAGGTCCAACGAGATGCCGTCACACATTTGCGAGTGCAATCTGAACAATCTGGGCCCACAAGTCGATTCCTTCCTGTTTCGGCTTGCTCCGTGGCAAAAGAAGTCCCCCAAAAACGTCCCCGCTCGAATGACATGTTTTGATAAATTGCTTGATTAATGGACGCATGTGCGTAAATACAGTTTAAGTGCTCCAGAGAGAAGAAGGGCTTACGTATCAATATCCATGAGTGCCAGTGTGAGAATGTGGCTTTGGCTGTGACTGGAGAAGGACACTTCATGGCGACCATTAAAAATAATTTTCTTTCGCGTCGGCCGCCTAAAAGCGCACTTGCGCCACCACAAAGAGCGACAGCTGAAAATGACAAAATCTGTCGGATGCCAGGCCGATGTTCATAAATCAAAGTGACACCCGCACGCACACACACACTCGCTGGCGCTCATTCATACGGGCACGCCGACAGTTTCCCCATTTCCGCCGCTGCGCTCATTAAAAAATTGAGCGCCATTTGCCAAATGCAAAAGCGCGCAGGGGGGGTGGCCGGGAAATTCGGGATGAAAACAGAAGCAGTGGAAAACACTGCTGGCTGGCTTAAGCATATGCATGTGCATGTTGGGCGAGGAACTCCACTCGAAAAAAAAAAAAACTAACACATCATAAATCTTGCACAAGCATCCTTAAGCGTTGCAACTCTTACATCCTTCCGACCACACCATCACCCTCTTCTGGGGTCCACAATATATAAAATCTGATTCACATAAAAGGCGAAAGGATGTACAGTGAAAACTCATTAGGTTTGAGCCAAGTTTATAAGTTTTTCAAAAGGTTTAAATAGTAATATTTAACAAATTGTAATTATTTACAAGTGAATTTTATGGATTAACCTTTCAAGATTTATGAAAGGTAAGAATTATTAAAATTAACGTGAATTAACTTGCTCTTGAACTTATTTAAAACAGCTCCAATTATATTACCTCAAAAAGAAGCTATAGTGACAAGCTAAGTAACCTGTTTCAAGTAGTTTTCGGGCTACATGAACATCGCATGTAAGCGAAGTTGCACTGTATTGAAGATACAACTTGTGTGGACTGTGTTTGCTGCTTTTTTAATTACAAAAGCGCCTTCAAACGTTCCGCTGCTAAATATGCAACAGATTTTTTTTTCGCCCCTGTTGGATTTTTGCCTTTCATCATTTTTTTTTTTGTTGTCATCACCGTGTATCTGTTGCCGCATGCAAGCAATAAGAAATTCGCCAAGGGCCAAGCAAACGCTCACGTCGCGTTTACCACCAGGACAAGCCCAAGCTGTCGTCATCCCTTTGCACATTGCCAGCCAGCCAGTTTTTCCTCAGTTTTTCCACCGCTAACCCACGTGTTTTTTTTTTTTGCCCCTTGTTTGCTTTTCGCCTGAAGCGCGATTGGCGACTTTTTTGCGAGTAGCCACAGCAACAGCTAAACTTGAGACTTTTGGCACGTGCATCTCCTCACTTCTTCCTCGAATCCTTGTTCATTTCGTCCAGCCGAAGGATAACTTCTGCTTTCCATGGTTCAATATGTTCTCTAATGAAACTTGTGTCAACGTGTGATGTTGATTGTGGCGAAGCGACGAGGAGAAGATATAGAGAATTGGAGAGTGCAGAGATATTTGTCCAAACAGAGTTTTTCTGCCCCAGGAATTTGTATATAGCGAAGCTTAACCCTGATAAAGTCTACAGTAAGACAAACCCACATATCATAGCCATTATTTTGCACTTTATTAATATATTTATTAGGTCAAACTCTAAGTCTAGTTCTGCGAAATCCTTTGTGGACTTGCCTAAGCTACTTATCAGATATTTCTACTTTCTCAATCAGCTTTGAATACGATAATATAATCTGTTTGAAGTCGTGGAAGCTGTAGAGCCTGAGGCTGTCAATTCTGTCTAATAAAACCTCTTTGTTTGGCCAATTTTCTTGGCAGAAGCTTGGCAACTCTTTGGCTTGACAGCCCATTGCAATTTATCGCTGCCTCATCTTCGAGAAATAAACGTCAGCTGTATAAAACCAGAAAACTACATTTTTTATAATATAAATCTTTCATTTGGTTGAAAATTGTTGAACTTATAGACTTCTTTACGTGGCTATTTATTCCTTAGAATATTGACACCTCCAACTATCCCTGCCATCCATTCAATATGATTTGTTTTGATGACTTTGCCTCCATTTAATTTCCTCCTTCAATGACTTGGATAATCTGGAATTTCCTCGTGCAAACTTGCCACTCTTACTTGACATTTAATACGTTTTTTATGCTGCTCTCATCCTGGATTTTTGATGGGCATTAGGCGGACGTCCAACGCTTAACTTTGAGCAACTTTCACCCGTCGTCTGCAAAGGGCTAGAAAAAAAAGAAACTGAAAGCAGCACTTCAACTTCCGCTTTTGCATCCGATATTCGTCCTTTACGCCCAGCCCTTTCTCGTCCACTCCCGCTGGTTTTGTTGCGCTTTTCCTATCAACTCTGCAGATTTTCTCCATCTCGTTGCCATGGTAGCCCGGGGATATCGCCTAACCCTTGAGGGGAAATGCAATTTGCAGCATTACAGCAACACAAAACAAAATGTACTTTACCCCCGTAAGCTGTTGATGCAATTCTCTTTTTCTCTACAAAATACAACAAAAAAGAAATGAATAAAAAAAAATAAATAAATAAGTAAACAGACAACTTAATTTCCTAGTTAAACGTAGTTGAAGTTGCTCGTGTTGTTTATCCTCGTTATCTTTAGCTTTTCCCCGCCCTAATAGACTTTAGATGAACTAAAAACGCATAATTGACCTCATTATAACCGTATTTTCCTTTTCGCTCTTCTCTCTGTCTATTGCAGGTCAGTATCTGAGATGAGTGTCACTTCTCTATATGCCGGGTAAGCCAGGGGACTTAAGCTTAATTACCTTGGGTTTTCTTTTTTCACTGAATTCGCAATGAAAGGGTCTATTGAAAAGCGACCACAAAAGCGGTTTAAGCTTCGAACGAATTATTAATTGGGCTTGACGACGACCGACGACTCCTTGCCGTATAATATCCCTTTACCTGCCCGAGATTAAATCAGTTTTCGTTTCATTTTGTCCACAAACAATGGGGGCGAAACTTTAAAAGCAAAAATTCAAATATAAATTTAATCAAACTTTCTCCGAGTGGTTCCAAAATTGGCGGGGTTGGGATAAGCCAGCTTGAACTTGGCTTTCGCTTTTGGCAGCTTTTGCTGCCTTTATAATTGCCATAAAAAAAAAAACAAACACAAAGTTTTAGCCAAAACTCTCCGCAGGGAAAGTAAAAACATTGAAGCGGAGTTCAGTTTTAAATAAAGTTCAAGTGCCTGTAAGCATAATATTTTATTTTGTCCTTTTTAGTTTTTTTGTTTTAATAAATTCAGGCTGTATTTATCAGCTGGAGAGGGGTTAATTCCGCAAACGAATATCGCCGACACTTGAAATGACTTTATTTTCCCAGAAAAAGGAACTTATTAAAACTAAACAGAACAAATTAATGAGAAAATCAGTTTGTTTAATAATAAATGTAGGCATTTTTGTATCTATCTCTCTTCGTTATTCTTATCTCAGTTGGGCTTTGGAAAATGCCGAATATTCTCAATAATGTCATACATTTAAAGATGAAGTGCTAACAATTAATAAACCATTTCATCCTGTTGGTTTAATCGGACAATTAGCGTAAATCGAACGGTTTATTTGGTTATTTCTTGCATATACATATTTACCTTTGGCAGCTATAAAAAAGAGAACATTTCTCCCTTATAAATTGCTTAATTTTTTCCCCAAGTGTTTTTATACGTTACCGCGTGCGTACGACATGAAATGAAATACAAACTCATGTATAACAATCTGGGTAAATATAAAAAAGTGGCAGTGGGGAAGTGAAATGCCAGCAAACGACAAAAATTGCGGTGGAGCAAAGTTGGTAGAACGACTACTCGGGAGTTCGGAACTCACAAAAGCCCCTGGCATATGCACTTTTTGTCCTGTGTTTGCCCAACATGAATGGCACCGACGGGGCGTCCTGCTGCTGCGGGGTCAGCGAATGCTATTGTTAAAAGTTGAGGGGATTCCCATCACCCTTCGGTTTTTTTTTTGTTTTGTTTCGTTTTCGTTTCCCGGGAATTGCAGCACAGTTAAGGAATGGCAAAAATCGCAATGCTCGTCGTTCAATGAATTATAATGCAGAACCGTTCAATCTGTAGTGTCCTGGCGGATGTAGTAGAGGGCGTAATCCCAGTGGCTGCTTGTCGGGATCTTTGCATACCACCACAACCCACTATAAAAAGAAAGCCAAAGGAAAGCGTATGTACATATGTGAGGCAGTATGGGTTTCCGCCGGGTGGCTGTCAGGCTTAATGGTAAGCAAAGTAACTTTTGGGTTTCTTTTGTGGATTTTTTTCGGAATGATATATGCTTTTATTGGAGCGATAGAGCTAAGAATGGAGTCTATCTTTGTGAAAACTCAGTTTATCTTCATTTTGATGGCAGACGTTCGAACCTTAACTTAAAAACTTCTCTTTACTTGAGATATTAATTAAAAATGAAATATATAAATAAATATTAGGGAACAGGACTTGAAAGCGTATAGGATTTACTAGTATATTTAAAGCCTTTGATACAGTTAAATATATTTTAAAGCAAATACTGGAATATCATAGGTTTTAAGTGACTTTTTCATAGGATATAAGATAGGATATCGAATTTCTAGGATATTTTAAGCATGTGGAACATAAAAGGCAATCTTTATTCTTATGAATTCCCAAACATTACATAATTTTCTGATCCTACCTTCCAAATACTGCAATATCATAGGTTTTAAGTGACCCTTTCATAGGATATACGATGGGATTTTTAGGATATTTTAAGCATGGGAAGGTCCTTCTTAATTCTTATGAATTCCCAAACATTAAATATATTTTGCAAATACTGTAATATCATAGGATTTAAGTGACTCTTTCACTCTTTAACTGGCTTTAAAGCTTACCCACTTTTTGACCATTCCAAAAGACGTACCCTTGTCACACATGGCGTATGCTTAATTAATTTTCATTACCTTATGGGCTCAACAATAGCCAGCAAAGGCTGGGTGCTGAGTGCCGGGTGCCGGGTGCAAAATTCTGCAGAAATGGACGAGCAAGTAAACAAAGGGCCTCATTTAATTACATTTACTCGTCGACGAGGGCTAGTCGGGCCACCTTAAGTTTTGAGGCGTTTTGCATTAAGGTTATGTTTCCGTTAAAGCCTTTGAAGTTAACTAGAAGGAAACTTTTTATGGGCAACTTGAAGGCGTCGTCGGCTGGGCCAATTAAAATGCCAAGATTTCTGCTGACTTTGCAGACTTTGCTTGTGTGTTGGTTAACTTATTTTTGCTAGCAATTGGCACGTAAAGGGTTAATTGTCAGCCAGTCAGCAAAATAGCTCAAGAGTTGAGAGTTCATCGATTTAACATAACTTGCACATGCTGTTGGCCACCCCTTTTTCCCGAACTTTCGTACTTCACACTTAACTTTGACGCCCTTTGCCTTTGCTCTAGTTTGTTGGTTTTGGCGGCTTCCGTAGCTGCGGGCTGCCTTGAAACTGACTCATTATATAGGTGAACCCCAAGGAATACGTACAGCCTTAGAACACACTTTGCTTGATTTAAATTTTAAATTAAAAATCACTCGTACGCACCATTTGACAGGCACTCTGACAGCTGCGAACAGAACAAATAAAAGCGCTCCCATATATCGCACAAATGTCGAAACACCTGGTCGAAGCCACCATATATATAAAATTCATTTTGAAAGCAAGCAATCAAAGTGTCCCACACACACACACCCTGCTGCTCTCTATACCAATTTTCCAACGTTCAACAAAAGCTTAGAAAGAGAGTCGTCGGGACTGAATTTGAAAAGCCCCTTCCAACCATCGGCCAGCAATTAAGCCAGTTTGTAACAATAAATTCCAGTTGCTGGCAGCACGAGGTGTTTGCCAACTGTTCTGCACTATATTGACTTTCAATTTTGTGTGTTGGGTTGAGTTTTATTTTTAAGCGTCCTTTTAAGGGCCATCAATGCAGAAGTTTTCTATTTGAAATATGTATGGATATCGTCTCAATATTAACTGCGAATGTGGGTATACATTATCTTAAAGATGTGATTTATCAAGTAAAGAATTTTAAAGTTCAGGTAATCTAGATTTTACAAAGCTGTTACCTTATATTTTAAAGATAAATATCTATTTTGTTGCTATTTATTTTATTTTTAATAATGTCTTATCATTACTTCTACAAATATGTATTATTAATTCACGCATTCATTTATTCCCCAATTCTAACAATACTTTTAACTTAACCATAACTATATTTCTTAAATTTCCAATTTCATTTTCCAATAAACCAAGTTTCAATTGCATAAAGAAAGTTAAAAAGAAAATACGGGGAAATGTTTGAATTTCCATTGAGTGCATATGGAGAGAATATCCATAATAGATTACAATTCCGGTCTCTATGGATTGGCAAACATTTGCCAATTGGCAAACAAACGCCAAATAAATCAAAATCAAACAAGCAGAGCTGCAGCAAGCAACCCCTATTGCTAAAAAAAAATGAAACCAAAACCCCCAGTGGTGCCCTTAAAAACTTGTTCCCTTGGCCGCTTTACGAGCCGAGCTCAGTTCGCCCCACCGGCAACTCACCTGGTTTTCCTCACCTACCCCGTCAACCTCTGCGCTTGTACAAACACGTAATCGAATAATCCAATTTGTTTGCGCAAAAACTGAAACTTTTTCATAGGGCTTCAGTTGACGACGACGCCGCGCCGCCGTGACTCAGACCGCCGTCCCCTACCCAGCCCCCGCGTTCACCTTTGTGGCCCTCACCTTTTGAGCTAATTGTTTGAGTGAGTTTCGGATATAAGTGCAGATCCCACCATCGCGCCCCCAAGGAAAGCCCTGCAGTCCTTGTTCGATTTGGAATTGTCTGTAAAATGATGTAATTGTAACTCGGCATCGATAGTTACCACCAACTTTTGTGTCGAGCGGTTTGGGTTTCTTTTTATTATTTTTTTGTGGCTTTTCAATTCGCGGAATTATGAGAGGCTGTGGCATGGGGTTTGAGAATTCCATGTATTTAAGTGGGATTTTAAGAAAAGGCTATTAAATACTGTGAAAAGGAAGAGCTATTATCAATTCAACTATCTCAAAACTTACATTGGAGCTTGAACCACTTTTTATTTAAGATCGAAACCTTTATTGAAGTACAAATAACATCACAAACTCATGTTCAATGTCAAAGTTAACTTCTACCTACTTATAATGTTATTTTAATCTTTATTCAAACTTGATACTTAGCTAATACTTAAATTTAAACTTTATACAGACGAACTGACCTAATTATAGTGACTCTCCTAGTTAGATATCCATGGAAAAGGATATCCACAGAATTAGCTAGAAAATGCTGTGCTGTAAATCGCTTTTTATGGCCACTATTTTCTTTTCATTTACTGAGGACCGTTTCTTTTAAGTTATGTGTCCCTTTTGTTCGTCTTACTTGAGATGAGCAGGACCAATTCTCTTCTCAATTGAATGCGGTCCCTTGAACTATTTTCACTTCCATTGAAATCCTTTCAAGCAACTAATCCCCGCCTCCACCACTTCGCTCCCCTTTGGCAGTTTGCCTTTAATCAACCTTTTGTTCCATTCAATGTTACAGCGTTGTTTGCTCCATTTCCAACCCAAGCGATTTAGGCAACTGTATCCTGCAGACTGACCTTTCAATTAAATAAGCGTTCCGTTGGTCACCTAACCAAGGACCTCCAGCTGTGTGGTGTGTGTTGACAACCGAGGCCCGCGCACCCACTCACACCCACCAAGGACGCCGCCACCTGCCGTTGGCGTTGTCGGTCATCTTTCCGCACCCACATGGAGCCATTGTTTTTCCTTCTTTTTTTTTTTTTGCGCCCACAATCTTGTCAAACATTGGTTGGCCTCCTTTCAGAGCAGAGGTTCCACTTTAATGGCAGTTACAATTTTTGTTTTGCAGATTTTTTTCTCGGAATTAAGGAAAATTGCATTTAAAATCGCGTTATAAATTGTGGAATATATGAATTTGATATTTTCCTCATTCTTTGCTTCTCTTAAATGTATATTTCCCTGATAAGTTTCTGAAAATTAAGGATACATCTTTTAAATCTTGATGTGATTATTTAGAATCCCTAAGCTTGTATTTATTTAATTCTTTCAGTGCAGTTAACCAACATCTTTGTTCTTGTCGTATAAAGACTTTTTGTAGTCCTGCCTGAAGGCAATTTTTGCACTTCATCCTTAGCTGCAGTCTTGTGCTGCCAGCTGTCAATAGACTGGCTTCGGCAAACGACAGATTTCCAGCTCCCAGGGATGAGCAGATGAATAGCTGGCTAATCCGACTGCTTATTACTGCTAGGAGAGACGCTTGTGGCCAAAGTAATATGCGCTTTCAGCCAAAGAGACAAACACAGGAACAGCAACAGCCAGTTCCTTCTCCAGTCAGTTGGTGTGCGTGCGCCGGAAGCCTTTGTGGGTTAGGTAGGGGGTGGGCATCAGGTAACAGGACAGGCAAAAGGTGAGAAGCGAGCGGAAGGGAAGGCAGCAGGAGCGGAAGCACGGAACGCGACACTTTAGGACTGCTTTCTCAGGACATGGACTGGGGCTGGGTGTGGTTTGCTTTGCCTGGATGAGCTATGAGGCCATGAAATGACAAGGCGGTAAACTCTTTTGTACAGAAAAAGCAGTGGCTTATAATTATACTATAAAGATATATATTAAAAGAAGCTTCAACTATACATATAATAATCAGAATTTAACTTGGGAAATGCCCAATCAATTTGAATTATATTTTTTCCCCCTTGAATTTAATATTTTCTTCGTGTGCAGTTTCTGCCAGCCGCAACTGATTGGAGGCACCCCCTCCGACTGGAATTAGGAATGCATTGTCTAAGGGCTCAGCTCAGTTTTCTGTTCGGTTTTTCAGCTTTTCAGCTCAGTGTTCTCAGTCTCCTCAGTTCTCAGTTCGCAGTTCGCAATTCTCAGTTCGCAGTTCTCGTTTCTCGGTTCAGTTTTGCAGTTTGTGCGTCAACTCTTTGGCTCAAGTGCGGGCCACATTTCATAGGCTTCCCAGAGCAACCTCCGCCCTGAAGACACCCCGTCGATGGCTCACCCCTTCGCTGGAAGACGCGGCACAAATTAGCCATCTTTTTTTTGCATTCTTTTTTTTTCAGCAGTCTTTCCATTTGGCTGAGAACATTTTCAGTTTGCTTTGCAGTGCACAACTGGCAACAGTCGACGGGCTTTATTCGATTCGACTTTCACTCGATTCTTTTTTTGTCAGACGCCAAGGAAAATTATCAGACAAGCTAGCCAAGGAGAAGAATTTAATTTCCAAGTCTCGAAGACAGAATTTCTTGGCTAATTCAATTGTTGCTGCTGCAAACGGAGAGGCGAGGGTTTGAAGAAATTATTGCAAACGACTAATTCGGTTGGTGCTGCCAGTGAAACGGAATACAAATATTCAGATCAGTGAATCAGTGAAACTTTATTTAATTAAATTAAAGAAAACATTGTGGATATGAACTACTTAGAGACCATGTTATGGTAAGGGAAGAAAATATGTAATTTCTCAATCAAAATGTTATTAAATCAAAGGTCAAAAATCGCTTTTAAAATGGAATGAATTCTGTTATTTTGGTTTACATGCTTTCGGCTCTGAAAGTATTTTTAGTTAATATAATATTTTGTTAATAATAATAATATTTACCTGATCTATACAACACGCAAATGGAATTAAAATATTACTACAGGTTTTTAAAATACAGAAGAAAACAAACCCCTTTCTTAAATATATATTCAAAAGAAAAGTTCACCGACTCATTTCATATTCCATTTCTTGGATCAACATGCTTGCTTGCTCTCTTCTATAAATATATTCAAATGTTTTGGGCATATTAAAAAAAAAATGTTCTGTACAAATGTTCTTGAGTTTTTCCTTGTTTTTTTTTTTTTTACCAACTCAAGGGTATGCTGTGCGCAATATTTGTTTGGCTTTTGCCAATATTGGTTCACGTAATTTCCTATGGCATCCATCCGCTGCTGCCAAGTTCTCATCTCGGCTTTTTATTGTTGCTTTTCCCTTGGCTGATGGTGGTGGGCCCTTTGGCCAATTGCTGGTTGTTCACTCAAATGATGCGTAAAAATCACATTAGCGGCAGCCGTGCGACATTTTGGCCAGCTCCAAAGGTCTCAATGCCCCAAAGTATGCTTTATCTTCCGAGGGAGTTTTGCTGCTGCTGTTTTGGCCAATTAAACCTTGAGCTGCTGCGAGCTTAGCCAAGTTTTGTTTTTTTTTGTTGTTTTAATTTATGATACACAAATGCAAGCTGAAGTTATTAATGGGACTCGGGAGAAGGAAGAGACTTTGGTGGGTTTTTTATGAAGCTTTATCTAGGGGTTTCGGTTATAAAAAACGCAAATTAGAAGCTGTGGCTTTAAATTATTCTTATTATAATGTGTGTATTTTAATTAGAAAGTAACATAATTAATTATAATCAGATAGTAACATAAATATGGTTGATAAATTTTGATATTTTTGAGAGGTCTTCTAAGAGTCAATATTCTATTTAAGGGACCAATTCTGCTTTATATTTCTGAGGAAATTGCTTCGTTATTTACTAATATACACTAAAGAAAATCATAGTTTGTTTAGAAACTAATCATTAACTAATAACTAAGCATAGGTTAGTTTATCTTACATTATTTTAATTCCAATAAATACACAATGTTTCCTGGCTCCTCAATCCCGTTGGCTCGTTTTAGTATTTGGCTTTATGTGCATTTTGGGCTTATCTACTTCTACTTGATTTTCCATCCTGAACTACACTCGTCCTTTGTGTTCGTCCTTATATATGAACATATATCCTGACTGCATGTTTTCATAAATTTTTGCTCCTTTTTTGTTTGCTATTTTTGTGCTGCCTGTGACTGGCAGCATGAAAAGCATTTTACACATGGCAGCATTTTTTAATTTTGCCAAGCCGGCTTTTAGAAATGGAACAGCACCACAAATACACACACGACGACTAAAACACACACTCGGGTGTGTGTGGATGGGTGTGTAGTGCAACATGCACTTACTAATTAGAAATAAAAACGCGACCTGTACTTGCATTTTGCTCATTACGTTCTCTCAGCCATTTTCCTGTTCTGTTTATTATTTATTTGCGCCACCCTTTGGCACTGGCATTCTGTGCTCGAACATAGGGTGGCTGGTCGCTTGTTTCGAAATAATAGACACCCTGTCTTTGGGCCAAGAACTCCGCCGACACATTGGCCAAATCGCCGCCCATAGTCTGGCTGATCCCCGTATCCTTTGGGCAGCGTTGGAATCGGGTCAACTGCTGCCATTCGTCGGCTGGACATCCGAGGGATACGAAACCCGTAACCTGATCCCTTAGAAGACTCTCCGCGAAGAGCATGAAAGCCCGCCAGTGACTGCATTCGTTCCAAAAGCAACCCGGCTGTTGGCTGCCCCAATTGGCATAGAAATCCGCGTGTCCCAACGGTCGGTCGAAGCCATAGCTGCCCACACTGGTGTGCAACACCTCCACATAGTCGGCATCCCCGGGGGTGAGTCGCTCCCTTTCCTGGGCGTATCGAAAGAAGGGCAGAGCCGGATCCAAGGCCCGGATCATTCGAAGGCGTCCCGTCTGCAGGTGCTTTCCCGCCAGACCAGCCACATGGGCGCCCATGCTGAAGCCCACCAACTGTAGGTCCTCAAAGCGCAGCCCCGCCTCCTGATGCAGGAAGTCCACGAATTTAGCCAGAACCTGGCCCACCGGCTTCACACGGTAGCTGGCCGTTATGTAGTCAGCTATGGCACCACGTCCCCAGTCCACAGTGAAGATATTGTAGCTGCCATTATTCAGGCCGAAGTAGGGGGGCAACAGAGCCGTGTAGATATTGGCATTGGCATTCCCCAGCCAGCCGTGAATTAGGATACTAAAAAAAGATACAAAAGATTAGACATAAATGATAAGAAAACATATACAAAATATCTTTACTTACCGCGTTGGATTAAACGGATTGAATCGCGATCTGCGCAGAGATCCAGCATCGTAGAGATTCACCTGTTCGCTGTTGACCGCCACTAGGCCCTTGTTCATCACGTTTAGGCCAAAGGCAGCGGTCAGCGTGCTGCCCACAACCTGCTGGAAAAGTCTTCGATGTGGTGCCTCCTCGCTTTGCGGGAGGGAATCCCGGGCGAGCGTGTGCAGGTGGAAATAGGTGTGATGGTCGGCATTGTATAGCAATTTGTAGTCCGGCTGCAGGCGGAGTAATTGCTGTTCAACCGTGCTGGCGGGCCCGATGGCCGGGTCGTGTCCTCCCAATATTGGCAACTGGCTGGGACTCATTAGGCCAGACAGCAGTGCCATTTGTGTGTCAAAGTAGTTGGCCTGTCCCCGCCGCCGCTCATGGCCCCGATTCCTCATCCGCATCAGCATCGTTCTCATTCTGATGGCACTTTCCACTTCATTTGTCACTTTTACTTGCACTGCGGGTCTTGGCCTCACCTCCGCCATCGCCTTCATCTCCATATCCTCCTGCAATTGATTGTTGTCTGCAGCGGCATTATTATCCCCAAGCCCCAGGACGAGCCCAAGCCGGGCCCTGTAATCAGGCTCTGTCAGCCTTGCCGCAGCGTGCCACAAACAAACTGGTGTCAACGAAATGAAAGTGCATTAGGCTCGAAACTGTGCAACTAGACCAATCGGCAAATGAGCAGGGCACACAGACAAAAAATAAAGATCCATTTGATGGGATTGGAAATAAGTGGGTTAAATTTCAAACTAGAGTGTATAAACAGGGGAGCGGTTTAGTACGAATTCGAATTAATTAGTTTATAGCCAATAAGAGGTAATGGGTGTATTGTTTTTGTGCATATATTCTGCACAGGGTTAGGGTTGTGACATTTGAGGTATTTTATTTAAATGTTATAAAATGCTGATAGTGAGTTGATTGAGCTTGGTAAAACCAAGAATTACAAACAATGGCTGAGTTATATACCTCATTTTCAATGATAGAATATTTGTATTTAGAAAGAAATTACTCTGCTTGTAGGTTATCAAATTATATAACTCATTATGACACAAAAAAAATCTATAACTTTAAATATATGTAATCCTATGAGGAAGTTAAAGAACTTTAATAAATAAAATCATAGGATCCTGCAGTCCTTCTTGTATTTATCTACCACACTTAAATAGATTTATTTATTTAAACAAGAGCAACACAAATGAGAATGTACTCTTATAACAAAATTTAAATTCTTCACGCACTTTCTTTGAATTTGTTTGAATTTGGTAAATAAGCAATCTTCTGCCAATTAACTCCATATTTTTGCCGACTCATTTCAATAATATTTGTTTCTCTCTCTGTGTGTAAATCGAATGCGGTACCAATCAGTGATAATGATGATAGTCACCTGCCTGGCATAAGACAACCAAGTGCACAGCCTTCCGCATCTTTCGTATATGTGTTCTTTCCTCAACGAAATGGAATTGACAACTGAACTGATGTGAGCCGGGGTCTTTGGCACTTTTTCGATCAACTCTCGAGCTGCATTTCTTTCTCTCCGGCTTTTTTTTTTTGGCTGATTAATATGCAGAACTTCACACTTTTGCTCTCTCTCACTCGCATCATCATCTTCCCCATTGATTTCTTCTTAACAAGCGGCAATTGTTAATGGCTGAGTTGGCCGGAATTACCGTGTGAGTGCTCTCCCATTAGCTGCTAATCTGTTGGGTCAACAAAAGTTCTGGATGCGGGACCAGAAGGGGAATCTGTGCCAGTGACCAACTTTTAGGCCTTTTAGCACTCGAGTCTTTTTTTGGTATAGGTCATTATACGAACTAAAAATATATTTAGGCTTTTTAATGTTAAAAACGATGTAAGCTGCTTAAATAAAATGGATAAAATTGTAATTTAATGATTTAATTCCGAATTGAATTTTCCACTAGCAAAAACTTTAATAAATCCTCGGCTTAACACATTAAATCTTCGATATATTATCCAGAATCAGTACTCCGCAGTTATTGACAACTTTCCATTATTAAAATATCAACAGTGGTTGGTCTGGCTTTCGGAGCTTAACAGAAACCATAGCTACATAAATACATATGAGTCTTTGTTTTTAATTTCCCTTTGCGAAGTCTTTAATGTGAGTAATTCACTTTCATTCTCGGGCTTTTGCCATTTTTTCTATATGTTAAATGGGAGAAAATTGAAATTGTAAAACTGTGACTATAATTCTTGCATAAACATAATATTTGATGGGCTTTCTTTAGCATCCATCTACTTCCTTCTGCAGTGGATTATTTCCCATCTCACAGACCCAGTTTTAAGCTTAATTTTATATTTAATAAGAAATATAAATCCGTACCCCAATTTACCTCGTCCTGGCCATTAAATTAGCATGCATATGCCTGTGACAAACACATATACTAATCGAAATTTCTCCTCTTGTTTACGTTTCAGGTAAGTTCACATAATTCCGCGAACCTTAAACCGCGAAAGGCACACCCCACCGCGCCCACCGGAAGTGGCGTTCGCCATTTTAACGACATCCGGCGCGTGCATTTCTTGGCTGGAAAATAAGAAGGAGCAACGAAGAAGGACCCGACCCCTACATAAAGCTGTTTTCCTCCGGGGTTTATCGGTGATCGCAGAACGTGACGAAAACAACGAGAGAATAAAAAACGTGTAGGGGTGAATAAGTGCAGATAAACGAAGGTAACCATATCGCAGACCCCTCTCGTATCGCGATTTTTGTTATATTGAATATTATGATGTCACGGGGCATGCGAGGACATTTCAATTCCCCCCAACGAACACTTCCCTTTTACAGAGCAGAGCCTGATGATGATGATACGGCACAAGTTCAATGTACAATCTTTTGTTAGTCGCTGACTGGATTTCTGGATTTCTGCATTTGCATTTTTTGCAGCATCCTCCCCCATTGTTGTTGCAATGCGACACTCAGACAGGATTTGTGTTTTTATGCGGGAACAGGAGCTGTTCAAAGAGTGTGGTGTAGGGGGAATGAAAAACAATAACGCGACAATAATCGATTAAAAACAGCGACTGCGAAAAGGAACTCCAGCCGTCTGAGCTTTGTTTGCCTTTTACTTTATGGCCGCAAGCTTAAAAATGTCACTCGAGTGACTTTTATTGCGAGGATATTCAGAGGCTAGCGAAGGGAGTTCGCCAGTACTCCGGTCTATTTGCCCGCAGAATCCTTGAGCCGGTCTTTGGTGTCAGCATTTAGCAGACAAGTGTGCTCCCCGCACATATGCGGGCGTATGTATATCCTGCTTTGCCCTTCCTTGCCTTGCCTCCTCGAAAAAAAAAGCATTTTCTCAAGTGGCACTTGTCGCACTGCATCCTGCGAGCATAAGCAGGATGCGTCGCCTCAAAAGCCGCTGAGTCAGCCCCATATCCTTCTGTATTCCTCTCTTGCGGCGCTGGGTTGTTGTGTGCAAACAATGAGCGGCATAAACGAATTTGTTACATCAGTTAAGGCTCAGAGAAATTGTTGACATCAAATTTTATGGCTAGGCAAAGGAAGTAGCACTTCAGAAAAGTATATTAGAATGTGAACTACATAGGAGGGTTGGATGGCTGTTGAAGCATAGTTCAAACTATTTGAGAGGGGATTCCCTGTTTGGATTTAAGTGCTAATTATTATTTGTACAGATACTCTCACGTAACGTTGTAATTATTTTAATTAAGGATTTACACTTGATAACTGGGCTAGGAATATTAAATATCAGAGGGAGTGATAAGGTCTATTAAAAATGTGTCTGTAAAATTAGTCTGTAAAATGTGTAGATATTTCAAAAGAAATTAAAGCAATATGGTTTAAAGACTTTATTTTACCTAAAGAATTCTATCTAGTTAAATCCTTGAATAGTGGTTTATTATAAAATATTCCAAACTACTTCAAATTAAAATATAATTTTTTACATAGCATTTACAGAGATACATTTTCAGTTAACACTCTGTTAAAAGATATCCGTTTTTATCCCTTATCCTTTGTCACGAAAAGCCTACACACCAAAGCTTTTATACAAAGCTCACAAGCTCCAAATACTGTGTCCAGGATACTTTATTTTAACATTCGCAAGAAAGCTTAGCAATTCAGCTTTTGAAACTCAAAGGAGGTGTGCTTTTTGTGAAGCTTTTACAGGCATCTCTCTCTGCTATTACTAATATATATTTTCTAAGAATTCTCTCCCTAAAACGAATCCTTTTAGTTGATTTATTCTAGCTAGCTTATATAAAAAAATATAGTTTATATAGATTATAGAGTATATAGAGATTTTTAAATTAAAAAACAAAATTCTTTTTAAAAATCAAGCCTTAAATCCGAGCACCAGTCAGTCTCATCCTTAGCTTCCTTCAGCTAACTGCTTCTATTTATAGGCAACCCTTTTAGTTAATTTCCCTGAGAGAGCCTTGAACCAAGAGGAACTTCCGACCCGTCAGAGTCCTTCAGACGCCAAAGTGGCCACTTGCCTGCGATGTCTGGTTTTTGTGTGACAACCTCAAGTGGTGTCTTTGGAGATTCCCCTGGCTGTGTCTCATCCATTCCACCCAGCTCTGACGCACTGATTCTCTATGCAAATGAGCAAGCTTCTGGTCTGCGGTCTATGGGGTTCGGGCCCAACTGTCCTTGCCTCATACTTGTTGAAGGATGCTTGCCGTAATTTGAGACTTTTTATGGGGCGCTGGCCCCACGTTTGTCACACCTTTTAATTAACAAAATTACCTTAAAAGCAGGACGGACGAATCCTGTAAGCAATACATGTGTTGGGCGTTTGTCTAAGGCTGCAAGTTGGGAATTGTTTCAGTATAGTGGAAAAAAAGAGTTAACTGAACTATGGAATACAATTTTTTATTTATTTAATTATGGATATTAGTATATTCGTAAGTATTAAATGGTTAAATGTTATATATTATATTTAATACAGAGATTAAATTATGAGACATAATTTATTATTTTGGACTAGATAAGAAATTTTCCATTTATTATAATACCTAATAATAGCTATAGTAGGTATAGATTATTAATCTCTGTACTACAAGGTACTTCAATTTTTAGTTTTTTTCTTTTTTTGTTTTCTATTTGATTTTCCAATTCGTTAACAACTTTTATTCCCAGTGTACTTGGTCATTTCGCCGCTGCCATCCTGTGAATGAGACTGAGAAAAGGGAGCAGCAGTCGCCGGTTTCTCATTTCCGAGTGGGTGGACTTGAAAGCGTTTTTCCGACTGCAGGTCCTTGCCCCACCTCCCAGTGTGTGTGTATTTCTTTTAATGCACTTTCGAGCACTTAATAAGCTCACAAAAGCACCGACAATTTGCATATAGCTGGGCGAAGGGGGGCCACGGGACACCACTTACCTTAACCCTTGAGTTTTTCCGAGCATTTACGTGCACAGTCCACCACCACAGCTGCAAGTCCTCCTTATCCTTTCGAAATCCACATCCTCTTACATTTGCTGTTGTTTTTGTGGGTGTGTGTGCTGAACGTTTACCTTTTCATCATTTCTGAAGTGCATGAGTGCAAGTGCGTGTCCTGTTCTCTCTCTCTCTCGTGTCCCTTTCTGCCATCTCACTCTCTCTTTCCCTTTCTATGCAATGCCGGCAAACTTGGCTGGCAATTTTATTTTTAGGTCAACGTAATTTCCGCACTTTTTATCACCAGCTTCCGCTTTTTTTACATAAGAGAGTTGTCCCAGTTTCTTAGTGTTCTTTTTTTTGTTTTTTTCTTAAGGAAATCAGTTTACTAAACGGGTTAATATTAGGCCCTTAAAATGAAGGTGGTTGACCCAAATGGAAAGGGCTATTAAGTATAAATATTCTAGGGTGCTTTAGAAAACATTACGGGTTTTAAAACCCTTAAAATATATTTATAAAAGTATGCAGTCAAGTTTTTGAGTTGCCAAATTCTGTGTACATTTATTTTGAGATGTACACTTGTCTAGCATAATTTTGGACACCTTTTTGAGGATTTTAAACCACCTCTAGCCCCCCGATATAATAGTTAATGGCATAATTATCAAAGAAACAAGTTATAAACGTAATATTAAATAGTTATTTTTAATGAATTATTTTATTTGCAGTTAAATTATGTAACCATATTATTTATATATATAATTAAAACCATATTTTACAACCAAAGAAAGACTTATTATTCAAAGAATAAGTTCGTTAGGATCAATTTATAATATTTAAAACAAAAGAAACTAGAATCCCACTAGATCTCATAATGAATTTTTAGGTTTATCTTAATGGAGCTTAGAGTATTGAAAGTATACATCAGAAATAATAAATTTAAAGTGCTTTAATTTGCAATTAAATTGAATTTGATGCTTTAAAAACAAAGGCTGCATTACAGATAATTCCATGAACTTAAAATCAGTGATTTGTAATCCTTCTCGAATTAAGTATTCCGTCTCATTGCTCACATGTCATCTGTGACAAATTCGGCTGACACGGAGACCACTTCACTTCCGCTGCAGCATATTAAGCGGCATATCAACCCTTAATCCTTAATCAGTGCACAAGGATGCAGCAGCAGCAGCAGGATCCGCAACCGCACCCGCACCCGTACCCTTTCTCCCTGTGATGTGTCCTGGCTGTAGAAACAATTTGGCTACCTCAAGCACAGCTAAGCGTTGTCAATTTGATAAGCACAACAAACGCTTGGCCAATTTCGAAGTATTTATGCAAACACACACAGACACAAGCAGGACGTACACGCACACAGCTGCAGAGAAACGCCCAAAAAGGCTTTGATCCTGGGAACGGCATGTGCATCGCATGGTCGGCATCTCACCCCCGGTGAATCCCCTTCTCTTTCGCTTTGTGGGCCAAAAACCTATGCCTATGCCATTATCCTGAACAAACTGCAGAAACGTGAGATGGGAGATGGTTGATGGGAGATGGGAGAGAGCAACCCTTAGCGAGTCCTTCTCGGATTCAGATTCGGACGCGGACCCGGACGCGGACTCTGACTCAGAGATTGAGAATCTCCCCCTCTCTGGTGAACTGCATTTAAATCCCATTTTTCAGCTGTCCCCTGCTCTGCCCTCAATCTCTCCATCTACCAATTCATCATCGCCTTTCTTTGTTGTTGGCCAAAATCCTTGTCATCCTTTTGCATTTCATTTTTTTCTCCTTGTATTCTAATGCAGTTCTCCACCGGGATTATATTTAGGGGTTGACAAGGATGATGATGATGATGTTGGTGCTGCTGATTCTGGTGCAACTTTTTGGCATCTCCCTGGGACTTATCCGGCTTTTCAGGCTGGCAACAGTTTTCTGATGGAAAAATGGGGGGGGTCCCCTTCGACCACCACCCGCCCCCCTTTAAATGCCTGCCTTAGAAACTCCCACGAAAAAGCGAGAAAAATCAGGGAGTGGTCGCTGTCTCATTTTTTGGGCTTTTCTTGTCCTTTAGAAAGTAAGTTCGTTTCGCCGAACTACGAGTTGGGAATTCTAACGATGGAGAAGCGTGCTTTTCTCTATTCTATTCTTTTGTTAATTTTGTTTAATTTTCCCCGAGTGATTTTGATTAATTTAGCTCGGCTTTTGTCTATACAAAATGCCATTTCTCCCTTTTAGATTTCTCTCATTTCTTTCTCTCTCTCTCTCGGGCTCTCTTTGGCTGTCTCTCTTTCTCTTTCCCTATAGTGGCCTCTCGCTCGCACTGCAGATTTTGCAGCATCCTGCTTATCCCTTTTCGTCCTGATACACACACACATACACACACATACATATATAGAGAGACATATACATGCACGTGCGTTGTGTGTGCGTGTGTCCTGTGTGAGCTTTGAATTAAAAATGGAAAATTGATTTTTCCGGTTACTCATATACACACACAATCACACATACAGTGCGTGTGGGCAATTGTGTGCGTGTTTGTGTGCGTGTGTGTGGGTGCTGCTGGGCTTTCCCAAAGCCGGAAAGAAGAAAGTTCGGTGCGTTTTCCTTGACGTTTTCCGCTGCTCGTTGCTAATGACGCTCAACAATGTTAATGCCCCGACCCAGCAGTAAGCTATAATATAGTGTTACAATACTGCTGTGACAGGACAATATCAATGGCAAGCGTCCGTTTTTTCCGCGATATATATATTTATGTATATATCCATACAGATTTCGTATGTATCCTTTTTTTTTTTGCCGTAACACACTTTTCTGTCACTGAGACAACACTTTGAAGGAGGCTATCCACGGCTTATTTGGGTTAGTTCTTTTTAAAGAGTTTGGTGCTGTGGCCCGGTTTTAGAGTAGTCCGTGTGATCCGTTGCCAGCCGCTGTCCGTCATCGGTCCGGGAGAAATTGCCCGTACGGATACCCAAAGTTGACTGAAAGGCAGCCCAGGGAAGCAGCGGCCGCCGTTGTCACGATTTCTCGATTTTTGTCGGCTCGCCGACGAGGGTTGCGCGCGCATTCCAATTGCAGAATATATCTCCCCCGATTTCAGGGGGTTGCTTCTGTCAGCCATCGTCGTCGTCGTCGTCGTCTCTTGCTCTCTTTTCCTCGCGCCCTTTTTCTGCTTTCGAATGGATTTATGTGTGTCCCGCCGCCGGTGGCCTTTTTGTAGGGCAGATTTTTGCTCTGTGTACACCGTACCGGAGTCGGCGAAGTCGGAGCTTCCTTGTCGAGGGTGGTGGGTCTTCCAGGCAGCTTCGCTGCTCTTCCAGCGCTCTGAAATGGAAGCCACCCCCCTGAGTGCATATACACACGTATATATATATACAAATATATGTATATATATATATATGTAATGTTTCGTATGTATATAGATGATATATAGACTTTTCCAAGCGACGCGAGCGAGCGGGGCTGAATTTATGCGGCGCTTTCCGTGGCACTCTGTGCACTTTGGCCGGTGCAAGTGCCATCCATCAGCAGAGAGAGACGACACCCGTCCTCCTCCTCCCCTTTGGGCAAAATCAAATGCAAAAACAATAAGGCAACCTGCCTCTCTGCCTCGGCCATATGCTTTTGGCCCAGGCTCAAAACAGAAGGGTTGCCATCCATTGCGTTTATGCATTTCGTGGCATTTTTCTCAATGAAAACACTGACGGTTCTCTTTCGCTCCGAATTGCAGTTTTGTATCTACATAAATTTCAATGCAGGCAGAGGCGAGGCGGGTGGAAAATGCAGGCCAAAGGGCAAAACGACAGGTGATAGAGAGAGAGAGAGGAAAATTGTTGCCGAGGCTTTTGAGGCGAAAATCCATGCAATTTGTTGGTGACATTTCTCGAGTGTTTTCCATGTTTTGCGAGACGGATCCGGCAAATTGCATTGCAATTTACCTTTTGTGGCCCCAAGGGGAAATCACCGGAGTTTTTGTTGATTCGAGTTGGGTTTCACATTGCAGTTTGTCATCGGATTAGAAAGTATTTTGTCCTGACAAGCTGCTTTGAGCCAAGGCTGCGGGAAAGGACATATCGGGTTGGGCGAATAAATAGACGATTTCAAAGGCTGCATTAAGCATGATTTCATCATCTCCTCTATCATGCTTTCCTTAATTTGTAAAGTGATGAATTCATTTTTAAATTGCTTTCCTTGTGCGGGTTATTGAGGGAAATAATTAAATTGGGACTACTAGGGAGTTTATTTTTTGATAAATTTGTTTTTTAACAATTATTTTCCCCACCTTATGTAACTTATTTTGTATATGAAATATTTTTAGTTAGCATTTGCTTTTGGTTTTGAGTTAAATGTAATTCTTGGCTTTATTTTTACAGAAAATTTCCGGCGTTAAACAAAGAGATATAAATACAAATTTTTTTTATATTTTTAGATTATAATTTTGATATAATTCAAAATTTCTCGATATGCTTTTTTCCGTAGAATAACCTAAATTGATGGAAAATATAGAGGATTCTAAGAAAAAGCCTTTTCTAAACAAAATCCTTGCTTTCTTTATTAATTTGCTGAAAACAACGACTCAAAGTACCTCTTCAGAGAACCAATCATTATTTTTAAACATTATTTAAACAGATATATAATTAAAAAGCATACATTATTCTACAAAAGATTGCCTCACTTATGGTATAGTTTCTTCTCCAGCTAGTCGCCTTGTTATGAAATTATTTCCACTTACTCAATTTACTGGGCAAATGTGGCGCAAGGGGGGAGGCCATAAAAAACAGGATGATGGCTCGTGGCACCAAGCACCTTCCCCGCTGTTTATTCGACGCAATTAAAATGCGTGAGCTGGGGGGGACTTTTATACAAAGAGTGCCCACCCGAGGAGAATGGGGGAGGAGGTTAAGTTGTTAAGTGCGCCTAATCGAATTACATATAGCGGTGGCGACTGCTGATGTCATCGTCGCTGTATCGGCATTAATTTCCCAAGACCAGGCCCAAGTCCAGCGCCATATCCTTGCCAAATAGCCGAAACCCCTTACCGACAAAGGGCTTCTTCTTTAGCATTTTATTTTTCTGGGTCAGTAGCCATAAAATTGACAGACAGACGTCTTTCACACGACAAACAAAAAAAGAATCCTGCAGACGACGACGTCGCTTCGGAAAGTTCAACAACCGAAGGAGGAAAATCAACGCGCACACACACGTGCCGAAGGAAAAACTCCCCCTTCTGCCGCGCAGCAGCAGCTGCGTTGCTTGCCTTTCAACATCTTCATTGAATTATTTTGCAATCTATTTTAATAAATTTCATATCCTTTGGCATTATTTCCCATTTCCTGGCCCAAAAATCAATAACGCACAACATAACGCAGCCACACACACACACACATGCGTTCAATTTAGCGCTAACACACACATACACACATCCACGCATAGGGGAAAGAAAAACCTGGTCTCAATTTAAGACTCTGAAAATTGTCCCAAGCAGCGACCAATTTCGTTTTTTTTTTTTGTTGTTCTTGCCATTTTTTGTGGGATTTTTTTTTTGTTCTGATATCCCCGCTTTTTCGGATTGGCAGAGAGCGCAGGCGCCCTGGAAAATGAGTTTATGTTGTCGGGATGTGGAAGGAGCGACGAGCGCAGGCATTATTAAGGGGCGGCAATGTCCACATACAAAAGGTACAGCAATTTGCCGAAGGGCATTAACAAAACATATTCATATTTAAGTAAGTTATTTATTTTGTTGCCACTTAGTTACAAGCGGGCAGGCAGTCGTGCTGAGTTTCCCTCTATATTTCATGGCGAAAAATGTTTTCCTTGGACTGCAATTGTTGCGCAAAATGGGTTTGGGTTTTCCGGGGCCACCTTTATTATTATTTTATTTAATATCTTTTGTTTATAGACTTCAAAAGGGTTTTTAAATTAGAGAATTAAATATAGTTTTATTTTTGGTTAGATAACAAGGGGAGTTTCATAGGATTTTCCTTGAATAATAAATATTTATCACATTTTTCTTTATTTAATTTTCAATTCTACATGATGTTTACTCTTTTAAATTCTACATGATTTGTACACAAAGTTTGATTCTACATGTACCTAACAGCAGGTACATGTTTAGCCACAGTCCGATGAGAGGCGCCACTGCTACACCTAAGATGTGTTAGATTATGTAAATTCAATTTCTACATGTAGAGACAAGGTAAATATAATATTTTAACAATTTATTTATTTTAAATCACAAACATTCACATTACTTCTGAACATGTGTATACATATATGTTCATAGAAAATAAGTAGCTTGGCTGGGAAGGCCTGTTTATATCTTAAGGTGGCATTCCTCTAGAAAAAGTTAAATATTAATCGAAATTATTTGAGAAAATAGATTTATAACTTGCCTGAGAAATAACATATCTCACCTCGATATACACGTTCAGGGGCTACTTACTACCTTCCCTCTGGTGCCTCTGGGTTGGTGAGATCGCTTTGTAAGGTTTCCCAACTCGAGTTTCACTTGCCAAGCCAGTTTAGCTTCCTATGCATACATCCTTCCGGTTCTCATTTGCATTTTGTAGCGATCCTAGCGTATCCGAAAGCTAAAGGTCAATTTAACAGAAGCCAGTCGAAGGATCAGCCTTACGTAATACATGCTATCAATGCTGATCTGTAACCCGATCCAGTCAGGTATTACCATTATTTTTTTTTTTCAACTGTGGAGTTAGGTAAAAATTATGTTATATAGAAAATATTTTGGTTTTTTATTTGATTTTGATACACTCTCATCAAATTTAGAATTTGGAAAATAACTTTTTGGTATGGATCGATTTATTAGAGTATTGCGGCGGCCACAGTGATGGCCACTGCCGTAACAGCTACGTGGGCGGCCACTTCCTTAACGGTAAGACCCTCTTCTTCCGTTTCCTCCGAAACTGGAAAGCATGGAAAATTTTCATTTGACATTAGTTGTTGGGTTTGATCCATGAACAAAGTTACATGAAAATTTTCAACGCCTCCAAGATCGAACAGATAGGAAATTGATATTATGAAAAGCATTCTTTCTTTTTAAAGTACAAAATCAGTTCGAAAGAATGTGCTGGGAAGCGCTGAAAACTCGTATCGATAAAAATGCATTAATAACACTCACATGAAGGACCATCAGTGTAGCCTTGCCTGGCCAAGGTCGCATCAGCTGGCATTGTATAATCATCTCGACCACCCCACTGTGGATGTGAAAATTGGCATTATATAGATTTTTATGTTATCGGGGAACATGGAACTCACCTTGCGGCTTCTGTACTTGTACCAGGGTCCCCGACGCGTCTCAAAGGTATCACAATAAGCCGAGTCCTTGGTAAACCACACATCGTCCTTTTTCATGCCCAAAGCCATTATGACGAAAATTTTTGCCAGCAATCCAAAGGAGCATATTCCTATAATGGGAAGGACCTGCGGGATAATATCGAAAGTTTAGATATGAAAGGGGATTTGTATGAAAGATATTATTATAGTTAATATAATATTATAGCTAATAATAGTCATTTGATTTATTGGGAATATACACATTCATTTTAACAAATTAACAACAACATAATAATCATGTAAATAAGAACGACTTTCTTCAGAAGCCTTTTAAAATGGGTCGTAAGGTTTCCTTCCGTCTAAATTTTGTTTGTTAGTCAACTTAGTCTGGTCTTGCTTTCTCTGTGGATAAAGAGTTTAAATATAAGGATACACGATTTGGAATGCCCAGGGCAAACCTGAAAAAACACCTTCATTGGGGTTGAAGGACGTTGCTCTTGCTATACATAGGTCGTAGGTCAATCCAAGTCCTCCCAGAGCCCATACCAAGCAACAGCAAAGCAACAGGCAACCTCCAATGTGGTCGACACCCTCATCAGTACGTAAAATATGCCTTGCCTCGATCTCCTTCGAGATTCTACAGAATGACCGCCGCCACTCCAATCAAGGCTACGCTTACGATCGCGTGAACTACGACGCTGTTGCCAAAGAATCCATCTTCTGGTTCTGTGTCAGCGAAGGCTAAAAAATTAGCATCTACTATAATTTGGTTTCATCTTGTTTTGGTTTTTTACTCACACGAAGAACTGACATCGATGCCTTTAGCAAGCAACAAGTCTCTGGGAATCTTACACCGTTGGTTGATCCTCACAAACTAAAATAAGTTCAGGAGAAAGTTTTGTTAGGACGAAGTCGTATTTAGTCGGTAACTCACCTTCAAGTATTTGCACTTGTACCAGGGTCCCTGGCGCGTCTCCAGTATCTCATAAAACGCCGTGTTTGCCCCATAGAAAACATCGTGTCTGGTCAGGGCAATCTTTAACCAGCATAGCACTCCTACGGCAAGCGCACCGACCGTTATCACTATTATGGCTAATGCCTGTAGAAGGGAACCCAGAAGAGACTTTTGCAAAGAATTCAAAGCAATATTCGTGCAGACAACTATATCGAGCCGTAATCGCGAATGGTTATGCCACGAAAAATGGGCAAAAGAACATTATTATCATTATCAAAGGCGTCCTATAAATTCAGCCCTAAGCACGACAACATACTGTTGAAATTTAACTACTTTCAATGGAAAATATAAAATTTAAATAAATAAAACAGAAATTTTAAAAATCTTATTATCGTGATTAAGGCTTAATATAGTAGTCTTTAATTTATAAATAAAAGTAGGTCTGGTAAAAATCATTAGTTTGCATTATAAAACTAAATATCAAATTGCCTGATGCGTACTATTAATAGTTAAGCAGTTCTACCTTTCGAACATAAATCATTGAAAGTGTTAAATCTCTTCACTTCACTTCTCAAGTGGATTTCCCAACATCCCTTTGCACTTTGCTCTTACAATTGTCAGATCTATCAAGGGCTTAGCAAGAACATTTCTAAATGGAATGATAATTACAAAATAGATGGCAACAAAGTTCAATTAAATCAAATCAGTAACTTTTCAAATGACAGTAAATAACAGTGAAAATTGCATATCGATATCTATATCGATATTTACTTAAACAAGTTGCCAATAGGTAGGAAACCCTGACAGCTTTTGGCTACCTGGCAACCCTCTTCGGTTCGTGACAGCTGTTCCCGACAGCGACCACGAAGTAGATTCACGAAGGCAACGAAGGACAGCATGACATTCCGAATTTCGAGTCACTTGAATCCATCGTCTCAAGCTGCGCAGTCGCAACCCAAAGAATAATTCGAACAATAAAAAAACATAAATTTAGTGTCGCTAGTACCCGCTGTCGTGTTGTTAGAACATTTTCATAAACGTTTTTAGCTTTTATTTACGGCTTTTTGTTTTGTCGAAAAGAGGAAAATAAAAAAAACAAAACCGCAGTCATTGCCAATGGCAACAACAAAGTGAAGCAAAACGAAAAGAGAGACAGAAATAAGCAAAAGAACAAATCGTCAGTGTTTTTTAACCTAAAAGAGTTTACAAAATCGTTTCTATAAACCGAATCGTAACTAGAACTACAAAAAAAATCAAAAAGAGAACTTCAGAACTAAAGACAAAAAGAAACCCAAAGGAAAACAGCTATAAAAAAAACCAATAACAAGTGTTGCAACAAAAAAGCCTTCAACATTCAGATAAAGCAGGAAATGCACGCGCTACCGGAAGGCGCCACAATGCTGCACCACCAGCTGCCTCCGCCGCCGACCTCTGGCGAGGATCTCCTGATCAAACCCGAAACCTTCTTCTTTACCCACAGCAATCCCATGGAGAACGCAGCCGCTGCTGCAGCCGCAGGCCTAATCGATCCGCATCGGGATCTGCACCAGGCCCTGGTGGCCTCCATTGCCAATAACGGGGTGGCGGCCATCGGCGGTGGCCTCACTACAGCAGCGGTGCTTAAGAGTGCCGCCCAGCAGCAGCAACAGCAAAACTCTGTGTCCGCTGGAGCCGGACAGGAGCAACAGCAGGCAGCCAGCCAGGAGCAGGCCCAGAAAGCAGCTCTAGCACTGCTCAAGGAGAACGTGAACGCCTCGGCGGGAGTGGGGCCCAATAGCAACGGACAGCAGCAGCAGCAGGGCGGCAGCAACAAGAGCGGCTCCTCCGGACGCTCTACACCCAGTTTGAGCGGCGGCAGTGGCTCCGATCCCGCTCCCGGCAAACTATTCGTTGGCGGCCTCAGCTGGCAGACGTCGTCGGACAAGCTGAAGGAATACTTCAATATGTTCGGCACCGTCACCGATGTCCTGATCATGAAGGATCCCATCACCCAGGTAAGCGGAGAGCCTTCCATTATTTGTTGCCTTTCCTAGCTATTATTCCCTATTATACCATTATATTTTCGAGTTCCATAATCCCCCTGCCTTTGGGTTTACAGCTATATACACTCTCTATTGATATATCGGTCCATCCTCTTTGTGATTTACCTTTGGCACAGCTGCAAGCTGCAGGTTCTCTTTTAATTCTCTTCGCTTCTTTTCGGTATTCCCGGGTTTAGAATTACAGTTCTTAATTCTTTTTACTTCGCCCTCCTGTTTTCGGCTACGTGCCAAAAACAAAGGCAGACGGAATAGCAGGAGGAGGAGCAGGAAAACCGAAAACCGAAAACCCAAAATCCAAATCGAATGTAATCAGGTTTTTATATGTAGATCAGCTTGTCTCCGTGTCTCCGGGGTTGATCCACTCTGTTTACCGAGACAGGAGAACTCCCAAGACAGAAAAAAAAATCAATTTCCTTGTCATAATTTGTATGCGGGACACATATCAATTTACACTTCCCTTGAAACTGAAAGATTTACACATTACAGCAGCTATATTTTATATTATAAATATTATAAGGCATTTCGCAAATATAATAGCTTTCTTAGGAAGGAATTCATTAAAAGATTAACTTGTTGAATCGGAATTAAAAGAGGCTTACATTCGTTTTTAATTGTGATAGAGTTATGCAATATAAATCCATTAGCTATATTAATATACTGCCTTATTTATTATAAATAAATAGTTAATAGTTTCGTTCTTAATTAATTGAATTAAATAAGGAAACAGGGAAAGGTTTTTAAATGAAATATTTACAGTCATTGGACTATCTAATTACAATTTCTACCTATAAAATAACAAGTTCATTATATGAAAAATTTCCATTCTTTTATGACTATCAATGTCTGAGGTTTTTAATAGAATATTAAGCAATTTCCCTATTTAAATACCGACTCCTTAGAAATGTCAAACGTTAGCGAACAAATTTTTCGGACATTAACCCAATGTCTTGCGATAGTTTCCCTTCAAAGAGCAAAGTTATTGCCCCGGAAATTGACTTTCGAAATGCTTAATGCGTTGGGCAATTTGTCCGCTCGATAAGCGGACATTATCCATGCCTTCTACATGTATTTTGGTGGATACCACGTACTACTACAACATGCCACATACGCGATTCATCACCGTCGGGGACCGTGGAGGCTCCCCATCGAAAAAGAGCGCGCGCGCGCGCGTTCTCCTTGCTCTCGGGCAATAAAATAGCAGCTGCCGCTGCATTGTTTCGAGTCCTGTTCCTCCGCAGGAGCAGCTGTTCCTGTTAGCAAGGAGGGTTCCCTGGCTGCGGCACAGGACAACGTCGTTCTCCTGGGTACCTGGGGTGGTTTGCCGCGTCGAGCCAATTGCGCAATTACGGAATGAGTTGGAACTACGACTGCATGATAGGGCAGTTATAATCGCTGCCATACCTACATATACTATATGTATATAGCGATCGGCTAACGGGGTTGTCGTTGTCCTGTCCCCTCTCTCGAATAAACACACACACACACACAAGCTTACATAGACAGCACAGAAAACACCTTTTGTCCCTTGTCCCCCTGCTCCCTGAAAACAAGGAATACAAAAAAAAAGCAAGAAACAAACAATGGAATGAAGAAAAACAACAGAAGCGAGAAGAAAACTGGTTTACCAACTGTCTTCGTCGGGGCCCCCGTTCGTTTATGAGCGACGATCCTTGGGATAATGGTCTCTGGGGAGTTCTGTAGCTCGTAAGCGCCTTAAGATCGATCAATTATATATTAGCTAGCTTTATGTAGTTAAACTAAATATGTACCAACTACTAAATATAACACATAATTTTAATCAACGTAAAACCACAAACAAAGTGAGCAAATCCCCCCCAACCTCAAACGAGTCAAGGACAAGGCCGGAAGCCACGAAGGGAGCCTGGTCCCAGGTAACCACGAGATGCCAACCACAGGATGACGAACCAGCGACAGCTTAGGTACATTATAATACCAACAAAAGTATATACATATATATAAACAAAAAAAAAAGAGAAAAATAAATCGCCAAGTACTTTAAACTTCGTAGTACGCTTAGCGTACTTAAATTACTCAAGACTCTGGCGCATCGTAACTCTCGTATTTCGTATAACTCTGAGCAATAATAATATAACTGCATAATTGTACTCGTATCTCTAATTGAATGTACTCGTTCTTGTACTCGTACTACTCCGTATTGTGTACTTGGTTTACTCTTTTAGTGTTTCTCTCACCCAGCAACAAAAAGTATTACAAAAAAAAAAAAACAGTCGAATTCACGCATTGATCTTAGGCAAGCCTCGAAAAAAAGCAAAAACAAACTAATAACGAGTTAACCTATAGTAATCAATTCAAGTCCTAGTTCGATGAGGCGTGTTTAACCCCAATAATACTTAATTTACAACCCGAAAAAAAACCCACCTACTTCTCCCACCTTAGCGCAAGATGAGAGCCGAAAACGTCCATGGCAACCTCTTTGAATTGATTGTGTAACATAAATAAGAACCCTAGTTTAGCATATATAATAATATGTACCCAAACACCACATACGTATTCGATAAAGATATATTATATATTACAAGTTCCCCAACCCCCCCAGTAAACGCTAGACTTTTGTTATACTTAACCCATTATGCAAAATTCTCTGTTTGTGTGTGTTTAGTTGATGCTTTATATTATTTGGTTTGGCATATCGATTACATATAATACCATACCCAGTCAAGGGCGTATCATATTATATATATTTGTTTTTAAGTTGTGTAGTTCGAATATCTGCAATCGAGCAAATGTTTCATTTTGTTGCGTTAATAATATTTTTCTGTTTATGGGAGGATCCCGTTTTGTATTATCACATTTATTGGAAGAAAGCTACCTACCATTATGCTTAGTACATAGAAAACCCCAAATTGGTCATAACAATACTGAATCAAAACACTATAGGTTTCCGTAACTGTAAGTAGATAGTTCAAAGTATTTATCCCCAGACAATAAAAACGAATCTCCACCATTGAAAACTGAAGTTAACCCAGGGTTATAACCTAGAACTTACTATATATACATATCTTACTATCTAGGTAGGTAGTCCCATAGCTTTCATATATCTCTCTATATTTTTCTCTATCAAATTGTGTACTATAAATCGATTTACTATAATTAATATGCCATAGGCTTAAGCAACAACTGTATTCCCCACATTACTGTAATATACAACGAGAGTTATTAATTAGAATAAGCGAAAAAGATCACACATTCTATACTCATTCTTTGTAAAAAAGGAAAACTATTAAGTAATTGTTAAGCAAAACTAACCGAAGAAAACAAATTGTATGGCAACAACGGGTTAAAATTTCATTGTGAAAAAAGTATACACACAAAGAAAAATGCTATAGAACATAATTAGAAGACTTATTTAGAACATTTACCTTATTTTTTTTGGTATAACAACAGTGCGTTTTAGAACTTCTAGTATTTGACAATGGAAATTGGCCAAAGAAATTCGTTAACATGCTTATTTCCTTACAGGAAACTTGTTTTATAAATAAACCTATATTCCATGTTAAAAATTAAGAACTAAAGCGCACTAATTTTGTACTTTTCTTACTACTTATCACGTCGACAACATATGTAATTGCCACACACATTTGTATCCTTGAGTTGAGTTCACAATCACGGCCAAGGTGAACGGAAGTCTTTGGTATCCTCCAGTTTGTCGTGTATATATAATTCTGCCTCCCTGTACCACAACATATCTGTATATTTATATCTGGGCTATAGAGGGGTGTCGTCGCATCAGTATTAAAAGAGAACACACGTTGAATGCATACTATATTTCGTAATGTTTCTCTGATATATGTACGTTCCAGCTTAGCAATATAATGACCATTATAAAGATCGATCTACTTGCGTATATAAATATTGGTATTCCGTTAACAAAGCAAATGTATCTTTAGACAAAACCTTAGTTTCAAATAGTTGCAAAACTTATTTTATGTTCTTTGGATTACAATTACAATTTTGAAACTCGTTTGTGTTTTACTCCACAAAATGGAAAAGCAATGCAAATTTGATGAGCAAAAATACAGTCGATAAAAAAACCAAGCCATCTACATTACCTGCATAATATAAACTGTATACCGTATCTGTGTTTACATACATATATAAATAATATATATATCTATATATAATTTTTAAATATATATTTGTGGAAGATCGAGTTCCGGTCGAATTTGATATTGATTCTTACTTTGTTGGACTTTTGCTAACGTTCCGTAGGACATTTTACGATTATTAATCCTAGTTATTATAACTACAACTACAATTTGCAATTTAGACTTAGACCCCCCTCCTCCCCCCTCTAACCGATGCCTCCACCTTAGTGTCTCCATTGATTGCTCCCTGCTAATGTATCCGTGTTTCTATTTGTTTCTCTTCCCCCGTCCACTCCACATCGTCGTGCCTACACCCACAGCGCAGTCGCGGCTTCGGCTTCATCACATTCCAGGATCCCTCCACCGTGGAGAAGGTCCTCAAGGTGCCCATCCACACGCTCGACGGCAAGAAGATCGATCCCAAGCACGCCACCCCAAAGAATCGCCCCCGTCAGGCCAACAAGACCAAGAAGATCTTCGTTGGCGGCGTCTCCCAGGACACCTCCGCCGAGGAGGTCAAGGCCTACTTCAATCAGTTCGGTGCCGTCGAGGAGACGGTCATGCTGATGGACCAGCAAACGAAGCGTCATCGCGGCTTCGGGTTCGTCACCTTCGAGAACGAGGATGTGGTGGACCGCGTCTGCGAGATCCATTTCCACACCATCAAGAACAAGAAAGTTGAGTGCAAGAAGGCCCAGCCCAAGGACTCGGTCACACCGGCTGCCCAGCTCCTGCAGAAGCGCATTATGTTGGGCACCCTGGGCGTCCAGCTGCCCACAGCTCCGGGCCAATTGATCGGAGCTCGGGGCGCAGGTGTTGCGGGCATGAACCCGCTGGCCATGCTACAGAATCCCACACAGCTGCTGCAGTCGCCGGCAGCGGCCGCCGCTGCTGCACAGCAGGCTGCCCTCATATCACAGAATCCGTTTCAAGTACAAAACGCCGCCGCGGCCGCCTCGATGGCCAATCAGTCGGGCTTCGGCAAGCTGTTGACCACATATCCGCAGACGGCGCTGCACAGCGTCAGGTGAGTGTCCCAAAAGCACCCAATTCCCAATCGGAGCTAATCTTATTTTCTATCATAGGTATGCACCCTACTCGATCCCCGCCACCGCCGCCACTGCCAACGCCGCCTTGATGCAGGCCCATCAGGCGCAGAGCGTGGCTGCCGCTGCCCATCATCAGCATCAGCAACAGCAGCAGCAGCAGCATCATCACCACCAGCAGACCCACAACGCCCAGATGGCCGCCGCCCAGCAACACCAGCAGCAGCAGCAGCAGAACCATCACAATGCCGTCGCCGCCTCCAATTCCGCCTCGCAGGCTCATTCGGCAGCAGCGGCTGCCGCCTTGGCGGCCAATGCTGCTAATGGTGCCGGCGCTGCCGGAGCACACAGCCTGGCTGCTGCAGCTCAACAGGCTGCCCTGGTTGCTGGGAATCCCCTGAATGCTGCCGCTGCCGCCGCCGCCGCTGCTGCCAATCCGGCGGCTGCCTACTCCAACTATGCGCTGGCCAATGTAGATATGTCCAGCTTCCAGGGCGTTGACTGGAGCACCATGTACGGCATGGGCATGTATGTCTAAGCACCAAGACAAATCTCGAGCGTTTTGTGTTGGTAATTTGAATTAAACACACACCACACACACCACATGCCCCCCATCCCACACACACAGCAACACAACACACACACGTACTACTCATCCGAAGTTAGTTTTCCTTTGAGTTTGGCTTAGCTAAGTAGGCAGGCAAAAATATTAAGTATTATATTTAAGGCGCTCTCGAGGGCGGCGAGTTCAACAATAACAAAAATCATAAGCAATACAAGAAACAAACAAAAGAATGCAAAAGAGCAAAGAATATGAAAAGAAAGCGAAGCAAAGGAGAAACAAAATTCAAACCAAAAACAAATATTAGAAGAGGAAGCGAATAGGAGGATAACCACATTAAAAAACCACCGATTGTGATTGCGTTTAAATGTAGCCGTTAATATATATAATTTTTAGTGCATAAACCTAAACATACATTTAAATAAAAAACAACAAAAATCGATATATATATAAAAATAAAAGGTAAATATAAATACATATTTATAAAGAGAAAAAATTAAAAAAAGAAACAGCAAGAGCAAGAGCAAGGCAAGGCATGAATCTTATAAGTTAAACCCGAGAAGGGCGCTCATTAATATTGAAATATGATCTATATTCTATCTATTTTTTTTTGTTTGGTTTTTCCAACTGAAGGGAAGAACTCCTGCGATTGCAGTATTAATTAATTGAATGGAAAACTTCAAGAGAAAACATTTTGCTCAAGACAAAGAGAGTTATTAATTAATGTTAACCAACTAATGCGATCAAAAAAAAAGAAAAGAAGAGAACTATTAATTTAGATGTTTAGTTGAGTTCGAATTTAATTCATAGCAGCAACTGAGTTATATCCTGTCACCGAAACATCACACGTACACAGCACACACTCTTCCCCATTACCATATATACCATCCTCCTATTACCTCCCCCAACTATCTCTTTACTCTGTTCTTTGTACTTAATAATGTAATAACCATAATATACATATACATATATATACTCTATGAAATCCACAAACGAGCAAATCTATACTTTGTTTCGTGTTCTGTGTGTGACCTTGACTTTCATTTGATTTAGTTATGTAATTAGCGTTGTAGTCACCCAAAACAATCTCAACCATTTGTAGCGAGTAATTTAATCTTGGCATTTGCATCTGTTTTGATTTCGACCAACAAAAGGAAGTACTCCCATCTCAAGAGATTTTCAAGTGAAAGCCAGAACTAATTTCCCTTTAGTTTTTCCACCCCACTCTCCCTCCCTCCTCTATCCCATTTGCATAACCATCAGAAAACCACTCTTAAAATAAACCAGGTAACACATTACTTTACTTTAACTGTAGCTTATTGTTTTTTAAAATATAGAATATATGGCACAATCTTAGTTGTTAATTTATATTTTGTAATTATTACCCCTTGTGTAGCATTTGCATTTGATATATTTTGCATTCGACAAGTACCACTACTTACTACTTCATCCATTTGAAATCGAAATCGAAGCAAGGACAACCGCTACCGATTATTAGTTAAGTATCTTTGTCTCATTTGAATCGCTTGCATGTTTGAAGTTTAGTTTTAATTCCTAGTTATTCATTTTGGAGAGTAATCTTTTGCGTATGTAAATATCTAGTTTTTATATACCACACCACACATTACACATTTTATGGAAGAGAACAATAAAAACAAGAACATTTGAAGTATTTACTTTGTGTTTAATAATAATAATAATAATAAAAAACCCAACAAACCGAACAAACTTTGCTAATGATTTGAGCAAACAATTTGTGTTTTTCTTATTATTTTGTACTGACACACAATTCGACTGTATATATCATTATATATTTTGTATTTGTATCGTATTTGATTTGATTTTACCTCGTACACTACCTTTTTATTATATATTTTGTGTTGTGCTGTGCTCTCTCTACTGTCTCTCTACTCTTCTGATCCCATTTACCCATGTGTAGAACTTACATACATATTTCGATGCATTTGCCAGTACCAAAAAAAAGAAATGAAAGTAAACGCAAATTGCGCGTGAATTTGTTTTTAATTCCTGTAGATTTTGTGCCTCGAGGCGGGGTGAGTATGATGATGTATTATTATTGTTTTTGTATACCAAAGAATTTGAATATTAACCGAAAATCATTTCACATTTTGCCGGGCTGAATACCGAGACTCGTCGTCCCGTCCCACCCATCTTCACATGCCGAAACTAATTTATTTATTTATTATTTACGCTTAAGAATCTTTAACACATTCCAAAAAAAAACACATGCTATGGTGCCATTTTCTTATCGATATTAATATTTACATTTTCTTTACCCGATTCCTCTGTCAGATCTCGATCTCAGAACCATTGCTTTTAGCATAAGATTGATTTACCCTGCCAGTCCAAGCTAAACAATGAGAAATTCCTTTTTAATTACACGTAATTATTACACATTTTGTATAAACGAAAAACCAAAAACCAAATAAAATTATTTATATTTGATTAATGCATTTTATATATTTATTTATGATACTAGCTGCGAACGCAAGAAGTCAAAAAAAAAAACAAAAGAAAATGCTGTAATAGTTGGCCGCCTATGTTTATTGTAATCCTTGGAGAATAGTTTATAATTTCGTTGTACATTTCCTTATGCTTCGACATTCAAACATATTGAAACCGACCCAAGTCGGCCAATTTACTTAGTTCTTTGTACTTGTAACAGTTGCAACAGTCTGAATCCGACATAAAAAATAAAAATAAAAACAATATACCTCTTATATCCAATGAAATGTTTTGTTTTCTATACTCTCGTACCAAAGATATATACCCAAAGTAGTAGCTTGCTCATTTTGAATATATATATATATAGTAATCAGATCGAACATACTTATATAGCGCTCTCTCTCTATAAATATATACATATACATATATCTATTTTTTCATTACTAAAAAACCAATAGCTGACGGGGCTGGCCTATAAGTAATTAATTGGAAAGTAATCTGGAAGACAAAAATATATCACAACCTATACAGATTTATAGAGATTTACTTATCAGTCAGCCCTCGATTATCAAATATCGAAAATCTTTAACAGAATCAGTACATTTTGCCTTTTGTTTCGTGTCGTGTAGCGTCGCCAAGAGATTCTTCTATATATTCTGCGCAAAAATACTTAGTTGATTTACTATTCTTCATCATTTGTCGGGCCATCTCAACTACAAATATCGAACTTGCTGTAATATATCCTACATATAATAATATATAAACACTGGAGTATTGGAGTTTCTTTTCGTTTTAACTCGTAGGTTTTACTACCAACATATTTAGATAAAACATAGTTACTTAATCTCCTATTTAAATAGATATACACAAACACACACACCACACACACAGTTTTATGGAACAACAAAACAAAGCATGATGAAACGTGTACAGTAGTCAATTGAGTTACATCCTTTATACAATCTCCAAGATCTAATGCAGAGACAACAAACCCCATACTATATCATCTGTATCTCAGATCCCAGATGCCCCCACATTAATTAGCAAGGCATTAGCATTAACTAACTACTTGCATACATACATACATACATACTACCTACATCTACTTCTTACATACATACACATACATCATATGACAATAAGATCAACTGTGTTTCAGAGCATTCAAGTGTCAGTATTCGAAAACCAAATTACCTAACAAAAAAAAAACTGAGCAAAGTACTTATACTCTCACTACTATATAATCGAATCGACAATGGTGGATCGAACGAGCCCGGTCCGAGGGAGCGCCTTTTTGGATCTGGACTCGGATCGGTGGTTTTAGCAATTTGAATGTAGTTGGGTTTTAGATAGCGCAACTCAAATGGCGGAAACTTTATAGATATTTACATAAAAGATACAGATACATATATATACATACATACGATGATATTTAGCAAGACCGTGATATATTCAATTAGTAAAACCGAAACAAAAACTTATATATATTATATGTATATATCAATTATATATTGAGGCGCGTCTCTCGAAATGTGTCAAATTGCATACTAAGAGGTAGTTTTTGGTATAAGCAGGAAGAAACAAACATTTCATCAACTCTTGTTGTGAAGAAGGCTATTAAAAGTAAAAGAACAACAACAAACGCATATCACTTTGATGGTGTCAACCGAGAGTTTTCGACTTTTACCCGAGAAAACCTAACACAAAACGAAATATAAACTTTGTTAAATCGTATAAAGAGGTCTTCTTAATTTCCAAAAACGGAGATTCTCCACAACGAGTTTTCATTTTGGATATGGTTTTGGATGTGCAACAATCGAGTACATCTAACAAGTAGGGTAGAGTGTTGATTTCATTGACTAATGAGGACCAAATTTATAGCGAAATTCAGAAATCAGGTTATTATATTAGATCCTAAAATAAAGCGAAACCGAATCATAGTTGAATTAGAACATTTTTGATTTCGTAACGTGGCCTTTTTTTTTTTGGCTTCTTGCTTATTATTTGGCGTTGTTCTTTTTTACCCTCTTCTTTTGTGAACTTATCACCGAAGCGCTATAAACTACACCAACTACCCAAAAACAACAACACACCAAAATACACAACACACACTCTCAACAAGCTAGTCAATTGATGTGCATAGGCACAAAATGATTTCATTAAAAAACAAATGCAAAAAAACGATGGTAAGTAAAGTGAAAAAAGAAAAAAAAAACTAAAACCAAAAATCGAACGAACACAATAAAATCTAAAAGCAATTATTTGCCCGGCGACTAACCCGGGAGAATATAAAAAAAAGCAACAAACGAAACATATAAAAATCACATTGAAAATGATGCTCTAAGAAATCTTTAATTTAATTTATTGAGAATTAGTTTGTAAGCTTACAATTAAGTCGAAGTGAACGTGTTAAATAATTTCGAGGCAATGCAGCGAAGAGATTATTCGACAAGCAAGCGCTATATATATATATTTATCAATTGCTAAAATTATATATTAAATGCATAACATATTAATTAAGAGAATGAAAAGCGGCTACTTTTGCTCATTTCAAATGCTTAACGAAATGCTAAAATCAAAGACAACAGACAAGTCGTATTCAAACCTAATTTAAGTGTTAAGCAAAACCAAACAAAAATTCAAATATACCGAAGAAAAATACAAAAAAAATATATATATATATACTTCAAAAAGGAACATGTTTTCTTAAATATGAATGTAGTAAGGAAGGATGATTACTTTTACGGGCTCGTAACATATCAATTATACTGAGCTGTATTTTGAAAAGAAAAGCAAATCGTAACGAACGAATTCAACACCAAGTTCAATTTTTATGCATTGATGCAACCGATGATTTTTGATAAGGGCTAAATAAAAAAAATAAACGAATAATTGTGAATTACATAACTATATAACTAAGGTGAGTAAAACCGCAAAACGAAAAACAAATTTCAGCCGAAAGCCTTGCCAAGACTTTCCTAAAACGAAACGAAAACATAACTTAGACTCGTCTTCCAGCAACTAATTGACATGACAAAAAGTTCTTACACCAAATAGTGACAAGGGGAAAGTGAAATTTAGAGACAAGATATTTCAGTTATCTTATTATTTTTTTTTTGCCTACTTAGCACCCCCGATGATTTCGATGCTATTTCAATTTAAAGGGGAAGAGATGAGAGAGAGCTCAGCTTTTGGCTAAAACTTACTTGTTAGACGTAATCAATCAGTACAATTTTTGCAACGAGGAATTTTAAATGAAATCATCGACCCCTATGGAAGGAAAACGTTATAGAACTTTGATTCCAGATTTCAAGTTGAGAGATTTCCCCGCTTATAAAGATCCCCCACAGCCACAGATTGATTTGTGACCTCTTACCTAAAAATCGTACTTAAAAAATCAGACGAAGGTGGTGGTAAAGGAAGGGTCTTCTTACTAACTGTTGTAAATTTGTTTCTCCAAATACAAAACATATAGGAATGAAGAAAGTCAAACTATATATACAAAATAAGCAAGTGCATTATATTGAACGACTTGGTAAACAATTTGAAGGCTAGCCGTAAGTTTTCATATATATATATATATTATATATTAATGATATAACTTTAGGCCATAAGCGAACCCAGTATGAAAACCCCTCGATTTGAGTTTGGCTTGGGCTGAGAATCGTAGCCATAGATCCGAGAGTATATGCATCTAGTCGATGCTTGTAACAGCCTCAAATTTATATATTTGTTTATGAGATATGGTTATTATTTGTTTAGCCTGTAACGGAAACGGATATATATATTATATACAACGCCCCGTAACTTTGTAACTCTGTAACATGTAACTGCTGTCGCTCTATTTCTCGCTCTATACTTGTAGCGATGTTTAGACACTCATATATAAGTATATATATATACTGAAACACAATATATAATTCTTTCGATATATACAATGGACATGTAAACGATATTTACTCTTTTAGCCTAACAAAAAACCCCCATTAAGCCCAACCCGAGAAAAATCAAACAAATTGCTGACAAAACAAGAAAAATATATAATGTGAACCCCTTTGTGTAATTTTCCTATTGAAAAACTTCTTGGCGTATAAACAAACCCTTTTTGAATTGAAACGAATTGAAACGAATAAACGAAATGTGAAAGCAAATTTTTGCAAATAAAACCTCTGTATTTGATTTGAAATAAATGGAATACGAGAAAGAAACGATCTGGAAACGCTCCCTTGTATGTAATTGAAAAGTAGTTTGCACGAAATATTTTTCTTCCTGTATAATGCACAACAAAGAGAAAAAAAAAAACCAAACTTAATGTGTCTGTATAACATATTGTATTATTAATGTCTAGCGTAAGCTTAGCTGTAATTATTAATAATAATCCATTCGAATGGTAATCAATTAGTTGATAGTTGAATTAGAAACCACCGTCATATTAGACTTTGTAAAATGTACTTGTATAACGTACTCTCCGTTTCGAACTTGGTACCACTTAAATCGTAATCTTAACAGTAATGGTAAACGTAAAAGTAAAGTTAAATGATTGCCTCATTTAGTACAAGTATCTATATTGATTTTCACACTCACTAATTTATTAGTAGATACAGAACACTCATATTTATTTATTTATACCCGGGCCTCTACAAATCAGTTGATTATTTGTACATTTTAGCGTCTGCCTTAAAAATCAAAGTAATTTAGTGATTTTCAGATACAAAAACCCGCACTGGGGTGAACAAAAACAAAACCTACACATCTCCTGGTTTGAATATCGTTTTAAATTACAGAAAGACAAAATACATCGCCACCCGGAATGCCTTGGCTGCATATTCTTTCGGCAGGATTCTGTAATTGGGCTCCTACCTTTGAATTCGGTGCCCAACCATGCCTCAAGATATATATAATATAACATAAAGTTAGAGGACCGGGTAAAATAATGTCGGTATCATCATCGACCTTAGTTTCCGTTTTCATAAAAAAAAAGAATGCATATTTAATTTAAATTCCATTTTGTTTTTTCTGTATGATACCTTTAGAGCAATACTTGCAGTATTTTAATTTCAGATCATTCTGATTTGTACATACATAGCCGTATACAATTCTTATTTTCTGTCTATATTATTATTTGCTTTATCTTAGGACTTAGGACACACAGAAGGCAATGCTGGTTTATGATATACAAAGAAATCTTGGCTCAGATCAATGATCAGAGTGTTAGAAGCGAAGAAAATTCGATGTAAGAAAATACATACATATGCGACAATACCCTTTTTGTGTGAACTCAAAGTTTAATAGAGATTATCCTCTGAACGAAAGGTAAATCATATGATTCAACAATTAACTGTCGGATATTACGTATATAGGTGTTTAATTGGAGGAGCGAGAACAACGCATAAGCAATATAAATGAAAACATATATAACTTTGATACCGATGTGTTAATGTTGAGGCCAACTCAAATAATAAATCTATATGAAAACATATACATATATATATATTTGTATTTCGAAGATGTGCTCACAATTAGCACGATCTTGAGAATTAAATTGTAGATGAATTGAAGACCCAACAAAAGCTAACATTAGAACCTAAGCGCTGAGTTAAAAGACGAACCAATTTAATGATAATATCTACACAACGTGTAGATTTGTGTGTTGGTCGCAATAAGAACGAATACTACCATTTAACGAGGATAATTTCTCAAGTTCAATGTTTTACGTTGCAAGTTGCAAATTATTATATTCCAAAGACCAGCCTGAAAATGTCCGAAACTGGAGCAGAAGTTTTCGAAATGATTTCAATGCCATTTCCAAAGTTGGTTGCCCTTAGCTTCTTATGCAGTATATTATAAATACTTATATTATTGAAACGTATATATATATATATTATATTATATAAAGTATTCATAGATAACGTATAGATTTGATTAGAGCGTAGAACATACGTACATACATGCACACTCATACACACAGCAGAACAGACATCGGTTGGTATTGTGTAAACTTACATTTGCGTATAAATTTGCTGTTTGACCCACACGAGACTCGAAACAAACCAAACTCATCTTAAATGTTGCAGCGTAATTAACAAATTAATTATATATACATACTATATATATATATATATATACATATATGTATATATATACAAATATACCACAATAAATGTTTCACATAAAATAATATTTGCTCTGTAGTTTCAACCGATTTAAGTTTCGTGCATTTTCCACATCCCCACTTTACACTTACATTTTGAGTTTGTATCTGAGAATCTTGCGAGTGTAGTTAGTCTGGTAAAATATGGTCTTTAGTTCGATCTTTTTTCTCTAAAAAAAACACTAATTAACCGATCTTTTTACGTTTGGCACTCATTTACAAATGGAATCTTTAATTGAACTTTACAAAAACCTACTTAGAACCGCTCTAAACGTCTGTTAGAGGCACCTAATGTAAGCATAGAACGTATATAGACACCACTTGCCACAAATATTTATATAATTTGATTGATCATTGATTAGTTAACCCAAGTATCTAATTACACACACATTTAGCGGTTAAAGTCCCGAATTAGTACTTTAAAACATTCTGATTTAGACACTCACCCCCCAATGGTGCATAATGGCCTTTTTCGAAAACACACATGGGTCATCATCTAGAAAGGGCACAAGACGCTCCCCTGCAAGATACATTTATTTTCAGATCGACGTGTAAGCTGTTATGGAAGAAGTTACTTACTTTTCAGTAAGTAGGTCCGGGTTTGAGGCGCGACTGGCTTAAACTAAAGATAAAGATCGGATCGGATTGGGAATAGAAGAGGGATAAGTAAGCTGGCTCTCCGCTTACCTTTGGTACAAGTAGGCATGATGAAATGCGTGCTAATCCTATAAGACGAACCGCCATTATCCTAATAAATAAGCTTATCCAATAATTTGGTTGCAAGAAATGCTGTGATCCAAAATATATTCTAGTTGAGTTGTGGAAGTATTATCACATCCGAAATTTGGTTAGAGAGTAATGTGGAAGCCTACAAAGTTTTGACGTTCTCTGTCTATGGATTTCCAACAGGCTGCTATATATGCATATTTTATATAAACGTAGAAATAGTAAGTTGGTATTTTGATCTAAAATCGATGGGAATAATCAAAGACTTCATGGCTTAAAACGGAACTTACCCTGAATGTGCGCAACAAATTTGGTTAACTTTAAAAAAATACTTCGAATGTGAAATCTTCCATCTACTTTCTTTTAATCTTCTTCAAATCTTTTGTTGGGAATCTTAATACTCAGTAGCTGTCCAGCATGGATCTAGTCTAGGTCGTTCCTACGGTCACAGTGATGGATATAATCACCGATGCCACCTAGAGGAGACATAATTACCAACGGAAGTCACCTGGGCTGGGGTGTTACTGAATCATGCATAACCGTTTCATATATTGGCTTCCAAAAGGCCTTTTCTGTATTTGTTCAGAAATACGAATTAGTTATAAGAGTAAAATGTTTTGCATAGGTGTATTTATCCAAATGAATAAAATTCGATCTGCTGAGATAGAAACAGGGCATATTGCAGTCGGTGTCAGTTAAAACACTTCTTTTAATAGGTTAAGAGGCGAGCGGATGGTGCCTGCATACCCTAGCGATAATTGATTTTTATGGGAGCGGTAAGAAACAAATACAGCTGATTTATATTTGTATGTGTTCCCTGTGTATTGTTTACGATTTTTAAATGTTATTATTTAATTATATATATCTATATATTATGTTCTATGGGTAGTGATGAACTGAAGAAGCAAACCATTGTGGTTATTGGTTCGGCAACAACAAGATCCCAATTAGGAGTTTTCCGCCTACAAATTTATCAAATGCATGATTTCATGTACCAGGCGCCCAGAATG